>SKCR01027925.1:0-33714 GCA_019454045.1 Zanthoxylum bungeanum | reverse complement strand
TAGTAAAAGTAATTCCTTTTACCTTAGCATTTTATTTTATTTTCTTTTCAGTTTTACTTTATGTCTTTTACTTTTCAGTATTTTTACTTTATGTCTTTTACTTTTAAGTTGTTACTAGCCCTAGTTGTGTGTTAGTTATCTGGGGTTGTGATGAATTTTAATATCACCGGTTTATAAGGGGTTATTTTATAGTTTGGGTAATTTAAAGGTTTACTTATTAAGTCTTAAGCTTAATGCTTCTTGTTGTTTGATCACCAATAAGATTGATGTGGTAAATCTAAAATGAACTAGACATAGGGATTTTAGGTTTCAGCCTTAGACTTAATAGCCCACGATCTTCCTTGAGGATAGATAACCCTTTAATAGATTTCCTTACAGGATAGGAATATACCTGTCGGGCGGGGGTAACCATAATTGGAACTTAAACTTAATGAATCCAGATAATTTGGTTGACATAGACATATGGTTCAATTGGGTTAAACTGGGTATTTGCGTCTGACCATCGACAGAGGCTTTTGCATAATTTAGTGTCCCAGGTTAGTAAACTGATTTATTACACAAACATAAAATAACCACTTCATCTTTTAAATGATATTAGAATGATTCACGACCCTAGATCTTTGTGTCTTTTGTTATTTTCCTTAGTATTTTCTTTTGTCTTTTTATTTATTTATTTTGTAAAACCACATTCAACCAATCAAACAATCATTCTCTTATCCATTTAATTAGATATTTGTAAATAAATAGATTCAACAATTAATAACAACAGTAGGAATTAAGTCCTCGTGGGATCGATATTTTTATACTACTTGAACGATACGTGCGCTTGCGTTATACGTGTGTGTTTACGCCGGTCAACCCTCGAGGTCCAAGGCTCACAGCCTAAAGTGTAACAATCTAAAAAAAGATAATCATTATAGATCTCAATTCTTCTGATTCCCTATAATTTTAAACTCGTGATGTCGAAATGATATTTCTCCCCCTATAAGAGAGAGTAAAGTTTTCCTAACTAGATACACTTTTGGTTTCTTCCCCATATAAAGAGAATATCATAAAGTGAAAAAGAAAAAAATATGAAAGAATTGACTATCTACATGCAGTTAAGAGCTTAAGCCCTTAGATCCTTTGCAGTCTCACAGACTTGTTAAACTAATAAGAAAGTGAAAGCCATCTAAGTTTACTTGTATGTGTATTTGTGGCCAGTTGTGTCAATATGAGACTCAGATACAATGCTAAGTTTTGTGTTTAGTTTTTTTTTTTTTTTACTAATTATGATTAATAGTTATTGTATAAAAATTTATATATAATAGAATATTTACTGTTCATTACTATTAATGAACGTGTGACATAAAATTATAAAAAATTTAACATAATTAAACTCAATATTAGTTCCAAATGTAACAACTAGAAAAGAGTAAACCTAATCTAAATCGGATTTTGATACAACACAATAAAATTCAACTCGCCAATAATAGAGGGGAGAATACCTCTACCACCCCTAACACTGAACCTAGCTCTGCCGACCCTACCTCTTCCCCTACTGATGAGGCCCAGGATGCAGCCTATGATGCACAAGGATGGACCACTACCGTGCATGTCCCAGAGGGTCCAATCACGAAGTCTCGAGCTAAGAAGATTCAAGAAGCAATGTATGGATTCGTACAGAGGACCATATCCAACTATTCACGAGCCTATACTACATTGAGTATGGGCTTGAAGCTGGATGAACCTATGATGGTGAACCTTATTCAGGTCGTGGAGCATCAAGATACATAGGCCTACTTTAGTACATTTATTTGTTAGTTATTGTTGTTTTATTTAGGGCTTGATATTTGTTTTAATTCGGCCCTTTATTTATGTTGGCGTATTAATTAGGATTTATTGTTATGTTTAGGAATTAGTCTAAGCGTGCATGGGTTTGCATGTGGGGTTAGTTTAGGATACACGCCTATTGACGTGTGGGTAGTTTGGTCTTTTCATATTTTTGGGATAGGGTTTGGTTAAAGCCTTCTTATAAAAGGCTAACTTAGACTCTATTTTTAGCAACCCGTCTTTTAATAAAAATTAAGTAGTTTCGTGAGTTTTGAGAAACCCTCAACTTCTTCTCACTGCTTTTGGCTTATCAAAGGTTTGCTAACCCTTTGTGGCGCCCCCATTAGCACTCTAGGTTTCTGTCACTTGTTCTTCAGAGGTTTAGAACTTTACCCGAACTGTCTTGACTTTCTTGGGAACAATCTCAATCTCGCATGGGTTTACTTGGCTTGTTCCAAGCAGGTTCTCATCACCTACATATTCCCCATCTAGGGGGAATGTAACTCTTATCTATCAATAGAGTTTTAGTTCACATGACCTATTGTGGCTGGCGTTTGCCAAAAAATCATGGGAAATTATCATATGTCCACATAAAAATTGTCCGATATTTGAAAAAAAACACACAATTTTGATAAAATATCATTTATGTATCCAAAGTTATTAAAAGTGGTCAATTACCACCCAAAAATTTAAGAAGTTTTATCATCTATAACCTGAAATTTGATGGATGTTCGAAAAAATACAGTTTTTGGATGATAAATGTTTCTTTTTTGAGAACTTTAGGTGTACAAATGTCATTTTCTCAAAATTGGGTATTTTTTCGAACTTCAAATAATTTTCGAATGTATAAATGATAATTTCCCAAAAAACATTTATAACTAATCGTGTAGGGGATTTTGGATTATTATTAGGAATTCTAATTCTTTATTTGATAACGGATAGTTTTGAATTTCGGAATTTGTGCTAAATATTTTTTCTGTACAGCCGTAATAGCCACAATAATCATTCAATTTATTTGTCTTGGTGGTTATCGCTTCTGCTTCTATTTTCGAATTGTTGGGCTTGAGGGGGAAATTTCAACTTTTTCCCTGCTAAAAGAAGACAAATTTCCCAGTAGCACCAACGGCAAAAGCAAAGCAAACGAATGCTTGTATTTTGCTTTTCTTAGTACTTTAAATTATCCAATCCATAATGTTTTGAATACATTTTAAACCGCGGATTAGATTGAATGTATCCAATCCTTCACACAGCAGCGCCCTACACATTCCAAAACAATGGATCAAATTTGGCTGCGTGTGAGCATCATCTAAGGAATTTCTTGTAGATCCCTAGATTTTTATTAATCAAAGTAGCAAATAAACCATATATATTCATAAACGCTTGTACATTTTCTCCATATAAGGGTCGGATTACAGCTGCAATATACGTACTCCACTGTCTTACAAGAAACAATAATGGACAGGACACTAGAAATTGAGATTGCGGCGAGAGGAATCATCAAACCAGCTTACCCAACTCCTCATCATCTCAGAAATTTTAAACTCTCACTCTTGGACCAAATCAACTTTTCAGTATATGTCAGCACTGTTTTTCTATACGAAGATCTCAATATTAGACCTCACCTAATTTCACAACGTCTCAAGTCATCCCTATCTAAAACTCTCACAAAGTTCTACCCATTTGCTGGGAGAATCAAAGACGATTTCACAATTGAATGTAATGATGAAGGAGCTGAATATGTTGAAGCTCATGCAAATGGGTTTTTGTCTGAATATATACGGAAACCTGATCAGAATTTATTACGAGATTTTCATCCGTTTAATTTTGCAGAATGCCCAACAACAGGCAAGGGTCCGATGCTACGTATTCAAGCTACTTTTTTCAAATGCGGGGGATTGGCAATTGCAATTTGCACTTCACACAAGCTCATTGATGGAATCTCATTAGCCATATTCGTTAATAGTTGGGCCGCCAAAGCTCGTGGTGATAAGTCATCAATCAAGGAAGTGCTTCCGAGATATGTTGCGGCTTCGGTTTTCCCACCAAGTGAATCCTTCGTGTCATTCCCTGATCATTTTTCAAAAGTTGAAGCTAACAGGTTTGTGTTTGATGCCTCAAAAATTGATGAACTCAAGGGTAAAGTTGCAAGTGCAAGGGTGCCCAAACCATCACGCGTTGAAGCACTGACTGCACTCATTTGGAAATGTGCAAGAGCTGCTTCAAGATCAAACCTGGGCTTTACAAGACCATCCTTGTTAGTACAGGCGATGGACGTGCGAGCGGTGGTAGAGCCGCCGTTGCCTAACAACTCTGTGGGCAACTCTGTGGTGTATTTGTCGGCACAAACGAGTAAAAATGAGATGGGATTACAGGAATTGGTTTGTTTCTTAAGAAAAGCAAAGCAAGAATTCGGGAAAAATGGTCTGCAAACTTTGCTAGAAAGCAAGACAATCTTCAATATTCCGGAGACAATTAGAGACAAGTTTGAAAAAGATGAGATCGATTTCTTCACATTTTCCAGCGTTGTTACATTTCCATTTTACCAAGTAGCAGATTTTGGATGGGGAAAGCCAGTACATGTGACTTTGCCAAATTATAGGATACACAACTTAGTTATCTTAATTGCCACGAAGGATGGTGAGGGAATAGAAGCATTAGTGACTTTGAGCCCGAAAGACATGGCCTTGTTTCAATTTAACAAAGAGCTGCTTGCATTTGCTACCCTTAATCCACCTCTCCATGAAAGTAAAAAGGAAAAAGTGTCGTTTGCTTTGATGTCTCATCTTTGATGTAGACCAGCAAGTTATAGTTGTTTGTCTTAGTTCATTTGTTTCTATTAAAATTTGTTTGAATGTCTTAGTTCATTTGTTTCTATTAAAATTTGTTTGAATGTCTTAGTTCATTTGTTTCTATTAAAATTTGTTTGAATGTCTTAGTTCATTTGTTTCTATTAAAATTTGTTTGAATTGAAAGTCAACAGAACGGAAGTTTAGAATTTGTAGCGCTTGTTATGTTCGTCATCAATAAAAATTTTTCCTTTTGTTAATTTTCACCGGTTTCTCACTATTTTATAATCTTTTAGGAAACATCAAGTCATAGTGGCATATTCAATCTACGATATATAAAGATTATTTATGTTGATGGTGTTTTCAGGCACTATGGTATTTAAAACAGCACGACAAAGGTAAAAAGGTAATTCCCTTCTTGGGCGAGATCATTAATACCGACCCGACCCATGAAAAGCCAGCAGCAAGGGCCCAAGCACTTCGCAATAAGAGGCCGAGCACATTATGGTTACAGACCGAACTCTTTATGATCGGGTGCCGAGCACTTTGGTGTAAATAACCGAGCATTATCAGATCGACAACAGTTTTCTCATTCAGAGGACTATCACGACCGACCTCATGAAGACCGACCATACAGCAAGACATGCTCCGGAAGATGACTCCCTATCCTTGCGGATAAGAAGACAGTCCTACCTTCATAAGAGATACTGATGAAGACAGTGTCCTAGAAAGATAAAGGAAGTAGAGATAGATTTGATAAAAGGTTTACTTGTGGGAACATGAGATTATTTCAAATAGGAATCCACATACTAAAAGAAATCTGATTTATTCACTATTATAAATAGAATGGTAGATTATGTGTAAGGGACGGGAGAATCAATATCAATCTCATGGTGCTAAAAATTGTAAAGCACAAGAGATACAAGTTTCAGCTAGGGGTGGGCGCGGTTCGGTTTGGTTCGGTTTTTGCTAAAAACCGAACCAAACCATATTTTACGGTTCAGATTTTTTACCTCTCAAACCAAACCATTAAATAACGGATTGGTTCAGATTGAAATTTTTTTAAACCAGCGGTTTATGGATTGGTTCGGTTCGGTTTACGGATTATTATATTTAAAACAAATTTTCATCCACTTAAGTGAAGACAAAAAAAAAAAAAACTAATCTATCAAACAAATAGTATGGAGTGCTAGGGTGTAAGCTGTGACTTCAGGGAACACATGCACTCCATAAAGGATTGAAAAATGAGGCACAATTAATTATTGTATTTTTTAAAAATTACCTCGAATAATGATGTTACAATCATTCTAATTAAGAGACAAATCCAACATCTTACTTTCAAGAATAATGATGCTACCATAAAATAAAAAAAAATAAGAATAAAAGTATTAACAAATAAATTGAAGAATAAAAGTATTAACAAATAAATATATTAACAAAAAATTTAAGAATAAAAGTATTAACATACTAATAAAAAGAAAACATAAAATAAAATTAAAAGAAAAATACAAATTTTTTTATAAAAATATATAATTTTTTTAATTATAACGGTTCGGTTCGGTTCGGTTTAACAGGTGCGGTTCGGATTAGCTCCTGAACCGAACCGTAAACCGTTTGGGGTGAGCTAATCCGAACCGCAAACCGAACCGTTAGAAAAAAAACCGTAAATTCGGTTCGGTTTGGTTCGGTTTGCGGTTTGGTTCGGTTCGGTCGGTTTTTTTGCCCACCCCTAGTTTCAGCAATAAAAGAATAGTCATGTTTGTGTCCGTGGACGTAGGTCGGATAAAAATCCATCGAACCACGTTAAAACTCCTTGTTTGATTGGCGTATTATCTACCTTCTGCTAAGTTTGCCTTTGGTTTCCCCCATAACCAAACAAATTCACTATTGAAGGAGTATTACTTCTGGAGTGATATTCCCATATTACCCTGAGACCAAAATCCGCCGTCAACAGTTGGCGCCGTCTGTGGGGAATACGAAACAAAAAGCAGTTCGCATAGTAAGACGATGGCAGAAGGCGGAAATCACCAATTCCTCGGGGAGTCCGGCTACAGATTGGATGAAGAAGATGGAAGAAAGTATGAAATCCATAGTGGATCAGCTGGAGAGAATGGAGGGAACGAACAACGAGAGACTAGACGTCGGAACCAGTCGAAGAAGAAGTGAAAGAGCAGAATGGAAAAGGGTGATAGACACAAGTGAAGACGATAGACCCAGGAGGAGGGGACCCTATGGGATAAAATCCGTAGTTGTAGAAAAAGATTCACAAACAGAGGACACGTGGGAAGAAGAAGAAGAAAGAAGACCATCACCAGATCCCTCCTATGACAGTCTCCGCGACTCCAGAAGAGAGGACATGGAGCATAACGAAAGTGTACGGGAAATTCCAAGGCATGAGGAACACCGCACCCGGGGCAATAGACGCACAGAGGGGCACAGAATACGACATGGCGGCACAAGCAGTGAAATAAAGTCTTGGTTAAAAAAGGAGATGACCAAGTGGGGAGTAGGCCTCAAGACCGATGCAAGTGATGCCCGGGACAGTGAGGAGGAATCTCCCCTCACGGAAGAAATAAAATCGGCAAAATTCCCAAAGCGATTCAACATGCCGACCATGGCACCTTACAAAGGCCACTCTGACCCGAAATCGCACATCGAAAGCTTTGTCCTGTTGATGGAAGTCCAGGGAGTGGTAGGAGATGTCATCTGCAAAGTGTTCCCCCTAACTCTAGGTGGACCCGCCATCATATGGTACAGAAGTCTGGCCCGGGGAGCATCGGAAGCTTCACACAGCTCAAAAGGTCGTTCGTTCGACTTCAAAGGGGCCTGCGTCCCCAAGAAGACGATTAGAGAATTAAGGCTTATGAAATAGGAGACGACGAGCCCCTAAAAATTTTCATCGAGAGGTATCACAATATGGTACTCGAGGTCGGAGGGTACGAATCCAAAGAGGCCCTGGAAAGTTTAAAGGGAGCCCTAAGGGTCGGAAGACTATGGACTCACCTAAGAATCCAAGACACACCAGATTATGCCACCGCTCTAGAGGTAGCCCGAAAATTTGTCTTGTTAGAAAGCGAAGAAAAGATCTCCCGAAGGGGGACAGCCATTCGAGAAAGAACAACAAGAACAGAGGCCCCCCGACGACCGGACAGGGAATTCAAAAAATTCAATCCGAAACCCAAAGAATTCAAACCGATACCTCGAAGAGATCAGGAAAGAGGGGTCGCAAACCAGGTGAATCATGTAGTCCGGAGAAGAAGCATATATTCCCCTGAGCAAGCCACCAGGGAAAATCATCATGGACATACAGGAAAAAGGCCTCTTGATAGAATGACCTCAGGAGATTCCCCCCGGATAAAAGAAACCAGAAATCTTACTGCATACATCATAATCTGAGGGGGCACACAACGGACGAATGCAAGGATCTGCGGGAACAGATGGAGGACCTAGCCCGAAATGGGTATCTAAATAATTATATCAACCATGAGGCCATGGCTGCCAGACAAAGGGCAAGAGGCCGGCAGGTGAACATCATCACAGGAGGGAAAACACTGGCCGGAAACTCTAACCGGTCAAGAAAAAGCTATAGCCGAATACAGGGGACGGAAGTGCTGGAAACGGAAAAGTCCCCAGTACCACGAGGAAGTCGGTCGGTACCCATAATGTTCACCGACGAGGACGCTCGAGGGGTGAGTTTCCCCCATGACGATGCACTAATAATCAAAGCTACAATCAGCGGCACAGAGGTAGATAGAATCCTGGTAGATCCCGGAAGTGCGGTAGACATAATCTCCAAAAAAGCTTTAGAAAGCCTGGGAGTGGAGTACGTAACCCTAACTAATAACGGCACCCCCCTGTACGGTTTTGGAGGCTCAATGGTCATCCCGCTGGGGAGAATACAGCTGGCAACAACCATCGGAACTAACCCTAGGACCGGACAGTTATGGTAAACTTCACTGTGGTGGACTGCCTGAGCAGTTACCAAGTCATTATCGGCCGACCTTTTATGATGAAAACAAAGGCTGCGATGTCCTGCTATCACTTAAAACTAAAGTTCCCCACCCGGGAAGGGATTGGAATCGTGTGCGGGAGTCAGAAGATAGCCCGTAGCTGCTTTGCCACTCTCTCACGAGAGACCCTCTGAATTGAAGAAGGCACCAAGAAGAGGCAGAGGGGCGAGAACGAGAGGAAGGAACCAGGTCCCCGCCCGGATAAAGTTGCCTGGCTAGGAACAGCTGAAGAGTTAGAAGAAATAAAATTGTTCGGACCGAAAAAAGGCGTAAAGAAAGGGGGAAACTTGGACGAAACCCTAAAAAAGGGCCTGCTGGAATGTCTACGGGAATACCCCGACATCTTCGCGTGGGGACACAATGACATGCCCGGGATTGACCCAAAATTCATCAGTCACCGCTTAGCAGCAAACCCGTCACTAAACCGGTCAAACAGAAGAGAAGGATCTTCAATCAAGAACGATGCAGAGCGGTGGCATCCGAGGTGGAAAAACTGTTAAAAGCCGGCTTCATCAGAGAAGTAAAATACCCCAAGTGGGTGTCAAACGTAGTATTGGTAAAGAAGTCCAATGGAAAATGGAGGATGTGTGTAGATTTCACCGACCACAATAAGACGTGTCCAAAAGATAGCTTTCCTCTGCCAAATATAGATCAACTGGTAGACGCAACTGCCTGTCAAGGACTACTAAGCTTCATGGATGCCTTCTCAGGACAATCAGGTCAGGATGCATCCTGCAGACGAGAAAAACCACTTTTATCACCGATCAAGGACTGTACTGCTACAAAGTAATGCCTTTCGGACTGAAGAACGCAGGGGCAACTTTTCAAAGGTTAGTAAACAAAATCTTCAAACCACTCATCGGCACTTCAATGTTGGTATATGTGGACGACATGATAACAATGTCCAGAGAACCAAGAGATCACGTAACTGACCTAAAGAAAACCTTCGAGTTGCTGAGAAAACACAATTTAAGACTTAATCCAGAGAAGTGTGCATTCGGAGTGGCCTCAGGAAAATTTCTAGGCTACATGGTGAGCTTCCGAGGCATAGAAGCCAACCCCCAGAAGATACAAGCCGTGCTAGATTTAATATCCCCCTGAACAATTAAAGAGGTGCAAGGTCTAACTGGCAGGGTCGCCCGCGCTCAACCGATTCATCTCTCGGGCGACCGACAAATGCCACCCCTTCTTCAAAGTCATCAAGAAGGCCCAAAGGGGATCGACTGGACAACGGAATGTGAGGAGGCCTTCCAGCAGCTAAAACAATATCTAGCACAGCCCCCACTCATGGCTAAACCTCTCATAGGAGAGACATTATACTTGTACTTGGCTTTTTCAAAACACGCAGTGAGTTCGGTATTGTACAAGAGGCCGACCAGATCCAGAGACCGGTATACTATGTCAGCAAAGCTCTATTGGATGCAGAGACCCGATATCCCGTGCATGAACTAGTCGCCCTATCCTTGATCACTGCAGCACGGAAATTACGACCCTACTTCCAGGCCCACCCTATCGGAGTTTACACCAATTACCCCCCCCTGCGGCAGATCTTGCAAAAACCAGAAACCTGGGAAGGTTAATGAAATGGTCGGTGGAGCTAAGCGAGGATGAAATTTCCTACCTCCCAAGGATAGCAATAAAAGGGCAGGCCTTGGCAGATTTTGTTGCGGAACTCGCGGAACCCCAAATATTGACCACAGAGGAAAGCAAATGGGAAATGTCAGTGGATGGGTCTGCTAGCTCACAGGGCAATGGGGCAGGAATCGCGCTGAAAAACAGTAAGGAGAAGAAGTGTTGCTTGCCTTAAAATTTGCTTTCAAAGCCACAAACAATGAGGCCGAATACGAAGCAATTTTGGCCGGATTAAGGCTATGCACAGTAGTGGGAGTCCACAACGTGGTAGTAAGGAGTGACTCTCAGCTAGCCATTCAACAATTAAAGGGAGAATTTCAGGCCAGGGAGCCGACTATGATAGCTTACTTAGCCGAAGTAAAAAAGTTGATGGAGAAAGTGGGGAACGTACGCTTCGAACAAATCGGGCGAGAAACAACAACTGCGAAGCGACTCCCTGGCCCGGCTCCCATCCTCAATGAAAACCGAGGACCCCAGAATAATCCCTCTCATATGCCTCCGAGAAAGAAGCATAAGGGAGCTGAAGGTAGATATAGTAGAAGAGGAAGGTAAAAAACTCATGGATGCAACCGATTAGGAGATACCTGGAAACATGGGAAACCCCTAAAGACAAAAAGGAGGCCAATAAACTAAAATTCAAGAGCACCAAGTTCTCCCTGATAGAAGGGTTCTCTACCGGAGAGGCTATACCGTACCCCTCCTGAGATGTTTAACAGCGGAGGAAGCAGATTATGTGCTCAGGGAAATTCACACGGGCATCTGTGGAAGTCACGCCGGAGGAAGATCAATCGCCTTTAAAGCCTTAAGACAAGGATTTTACTGGCCGACCATGCATCAGGACGGTGTGAGGATAGCCCAGAAATGCGAAGGTTGCCAGAAAAATGCCAACATCCACCATCAACCGGCAGAACAATTAACCACCCTGTCCAGCCCCTGGCCATTCGCGCAGTGGGGGCTAGGTATCATATAGGCCAATGCCAAAGGGCGAGGGCAGGCGAAGTATGCAATCGTGGCCATAGACTATTTCACAAAATGGGCAGAAGCCGAGCCGCTATCCACCATCACGGAGAAGAAGGCCACAGAGTTTGTAAAGAAGAACATTATCTGCAGGTTCGGAATCCCCCGGGCGATCATCACCGACAACGGGAAACAATTCGATAGCAAATGATTCAGGAAGCTCTGCGAAGACCTCCAGATCGCTTTAAAATTCACCTCGCCAGCCAACCCCAAGTCAAACGGACAGGTTGAGGCAACAAACAAGATCATCAAGACAAACCTTAAAGCTCGGCTCGGATCATGCAAAGGCTTATGGGTCGAAGAATTACCAGAAGTGCTATGGGCACATCGGACGACCTACAAAGATTCCACAGGGGAAACACATTTTCCCTATCATATGGATGTGAGGCCGTCATTCCAGCAGAAATCGGGGTAGCAACTCACAGGGTCCGCCACTTTGGGAATGAGCAGAATGAAGAACTTATCAAAAACCACCTCGACCTGGTCGAGGAAAGGAGAGAGAAATCAGCTATGAAAGCGGCAGTCTACCAACAAAGAATGGTCCGCTTCTACAACAAAAGAGTTCGAACCCGCTCCTTCCTCCCGGGCGACTTAGTATTAAGAAGGGTCACCTTAAACACCGATGACAGAGGAAGGCTCGTTAGGTGCCAAGTGGGAAGGACCCTACAGAATCACAGAGGTGATAAGGCCAGGGGCTTACATCCTAGAACAGCTGGACGGCACGAGATTGAAAAAACCATGGAACGCCGAGATGTTGAGAAAATACTTTCAATAAATTCTCCATTCCTTCTTTTCTTTTGCAGCAACCCGACAAGGGACAGAAGCTCAATATAAAGCCTCTCTCAAAATGACCCGCAGAGAGTTGTAAGAAGGGCAGTATGTCCCCCAATATAAATAAAACTTTCTTTTCCAAAATTTTCACCCACTCTTCTAAAAAATAGAAATTTTGTGAACCATATTCAAAACCCCGGGGACATGCTCAATACAACGGTCCAGGGTGAAAAGCACAAAACACGCAACTACCCGACCACGGCTACCACCATAAAGAAGCATAAGTCACGCCAGAATCAGTCGACTCCGTACAAGCATTAAACAGCAGGGACGGAAGTGAATCAGAGTATAGATCAGAGAGAAGCATAGCACGGGGAGGGATGATACCCCCGTGGTGATTGTTTACTCCAGTGTTACCAAACATAAGGAGGAATATGCCATTAATGTTTCGAAACACCTCGGGGCTGGATCTTGTTCCGCCGAGGTCCCTTGACTATTCGGCTCGGGGTCGGGTTATGTCCCACCGAGTCATGCTCATTGGTCTGGGGACGGGACATTCCCCTAGAACCAAGTGTCTCTCTTAGCTCGGGGTCCTCGGAATATTCAGGGACATACTCGATGCAGAGGATCCGCGTGAAGTATAGCACGGGGAGGGATGATACCCCTGTGGCGATTGCTTACTCCAGTGTTACCGAACATAAGGAGGAATATGCCATTAATGTTTCGAAACACCTCGGGGCTGGATCTTGTTCCGCCGAGGTCCCTTGACTACTCGGCTCGGGGTCGGGTTACGTCCCACCGAGTAATGCTCATTGGTCTGGGGACGGGACATTCCCCCAGAACCAAGTGTCTCTCTTAGCTCGGGGTCCTCAGAATATTCAGGGACATACTCGATGCAGAGGATCCGCGAGAAGCATAGCACGGGGAGAGATGATACCCCCGTGGCGATTGCTTACTCCAGTGTTACCGAATATAAGGAGGAATATGCCCTTAATGTATCGAGCACTATTTGATCCTCACTTGCCCGATGTAATGGATCCGTGGGAAAGCATAGCACGGGGGATGACGATGCCCCTGTGATGATTGCTAGCTCCAGTGATGCCGGACCTAAGAGGAATGTGCCCTTAGTATCCCGGACACTCTTTGATCCATTCATCATTTGGATCCAAGAGAGGCACAGCACGGGGATGCATTGTGCCCCTGTAGCGTGTGCCTGCTCCAGCGTGGTAAGGAGGAGCCCTCGTACAATACACAGGCTCCACAGTGACCCGACGTATAGAGGATGTGCCCTTACCATTTAAGCGCTCTCCTGATCCAAATCCTGGTTCGCCGGGACACTGAATTGAAAGATTCAGAATTATGTTTTGGAGGCCTCGGACAGGACGCTGTTCTGAGGTATCCGTGCTATTATTTACACTCTTTCGGTTTTATTTTTTCAAAATTTTGTTTTTTGTTTTTTCATCGGTCTGAAAAGGGGACGCCCAAGACAGATTCGATAGGGCATCAAAGGTTGATTCCCTTCCCTTCGGAGCAAGTACCAATGATTGTTCGGCTCGGGGCCGGACTCGTTCCGCCGAGGCCACTTTACTTATCAGCTCGGGGCTGGATTCGTTCCACCGAGACCGCTTGGATATTTGGCTCGGGGCTGGATTTCGTTCCGCCAAAGCCATTTAGTTATCGGGCTCGGGGCTGGATTACGTTCCGCCGAGGCCATTCAGTTATTCGGCTTGGGGCTGGATTTCATTCCGTCGAGGCCACTTGGTTATACAGCTCGGGGTCGGACCAAATCCCACCGAGTCTATCTTTTGGACTGGGGACGTAACATTCCCCTAGGGCCAAGTGTTCCTTACAGCTTGGGGTCGGGTTACGTCCCACCGATTGCATCTTACCTGGGGACGTAACATTCCCCCAGGGCCAAGTGTTCTTTACAGCTCGGGGTCGAGTTACGTCCCACCGATTGCATCTCACCATCCGTATACTCCACAACTCAGAGTCAATCCTCGACCATTGAATAAATTGGGTCTCGGTTCGTATTACCCACTCACGAACGAGCCTTAAATAAATCATTTGAAGAAGAACACCCAGAACAAGGGACAAAAGAGAAAAGCAGAAAACACATACATATATATATTCAAAAAAAAAAATACATATATATGAAGTGTTATTACAAAAAAAAAGACAAGTGTACACAGGGCCCCGTCCGGGTTACCCTTTTTTAATCAGCCCGCACAGGGGCAGGAAGTTCTTCCTCGGCTGGCTCAGACGATAGGTGGATCGGTTCAGTCTCAAGAGGGGGACAGCAGCTTCGGCCTCGGCGACATGGAGACCCCTACTTCAAGGATATGAGGTGGAATCTCAGGATTGTCCTCGCCAGGAGCAGGAACCTCAGGTCGGTCTTCTTGGGAAACCTGCGGGACCGGAGCAACAGGAAATCGGGTCGGGATCCATCGCTTCCTCGGAAGAAGGGGGAGCCACTTCTGAAACTCCTCCTCAGATATTTCCCCTTTACAGAAACGGATGGTGCATGGATCAGCCCCATATCCAGGTCAGGCAGCACCATTGGTATAATTTCAGCACAATCACCGACCCCTTCAAGACGAATGAAGCCCCTCTCGGCCTCCCACTCAAGTTCTCTATCCCTGAGCTGGGCACGGGCCCGTCTCAGTTCCTCCTCCTTGGCCCGCAGCTTATACTTCACACCGCCTACGTCCACCTTGAGGAGCCCGATCTCGGCCCGGGCATCCACCAAACTTGCTCTAGCTTCTTCAGCATTCTTATTCTTGCGCTCTAGAGTGGCAGCGGCCTTAAGAGCTTTGTTTGTCCTGACGGCCTCAACCGCAGCCAACTCGTGATCCATATTCCTCTCTTCGGCACTAGCCAGCTTGGCCTCCACTTCAGAAAGACGATTCTGAAGCCTCTGGGCTTGGCCGCCTTCGGACAAAAGGCTTATAAACAGGTCCTTATTCTTGGCCGCCAAATAATTCGCCTGCCGAGAAGAAAAAAGAAGTTAGAAAAAATAAAAGTCTCAAAGACACCACGGATATAGAAGAGAAGTAAAAGAAGTGACCTGGGCCAGCTGGGAGCACAACTTCTCAACTACTTCCTCGGGTGAAAGGTCCTCAAACCTCAGAATCTTCTCAGGAGGTACGGCCCCCGACCAGCTCATTGAAAGCCGGTACCAAATGGGAAGTAGCCTCCAATATTCTTCCCAAGATCATCAATTCCAAGAACCACAGCACCCTTCAGTTTCTTGGAAGGACCCTCCTGCCGAGACTAGAGCTTCTCTACCCGGAGCCTCCTCCTCCTCCTCCAATTCCCGCCTTAATTGAGGATCCAAAGTTCCAAACCGACGCTTCCTTCTCCTGGAAGATCTCGGAGGGCTATCAGGAAAGGTAACACCCATTGGAAGCACCCCGGAAGGCGAAGACTGACCTTGAGAGCCCGGACGCCCCATCTCTTCAACCACCTTCCCGGCCTCAGAAGTTTCAGGCCGTTTCCGAGAAGTACCAGCTCCGCCAGGGCTAGTTTTCTTCGAAACACCGGTCAACCGATCAAGGTACTTTGGTCTCTTCGACATACCTGCAAAAAGCAAAGACAAAAGAAAGGTTCAGGACCTGAGCATACAAAAAAAAAAGAGAAAAAGAAGAAAGAAGACATCAAACATGATAAATAAAACGAGGGAGCTGGCTAAGAAGATCAACATGCATCTACATATCCGACCCGAGACCTTGGGAGGAACGGCCCGTATAAGCCCTGATTCAAAGAATGCCGCATCGTTTACCAACTCCCTCCAATGGGCGGCATATCGCCGAGCCCAGAATACCCGGTTCCGGACCTGGTGGGAGCCCTTGGGAGCATCCCTAAACAAGCTAGGAGGAATAGAAAAAAGGGGTAAGAATCCAAACATAAAAAAAAAAACTAAGGGCAGAAAAAGCTAAAGGTTAACCTCCTAACCTCCCGCTCTAAAGATGTCCGGAACCAAGATCTCCTCTCCATCCGATCTCAGGGTCCGTCCCCAATCACCAGTGGCCCAGATCAAAGATCTTTGAAATTATTATTGGAGTCAGGGAGTTTTTGGACGACGTTTGACGAACTATCGTAAGCAGAAAGGTAGTACCAACCGTGGTGAGTCTTTGGGTTGGCCTTCAACCGATATAACCTCTTCACTTCTTCAAAAGAAGGTTCGCCACACCCCGCCCGATGCCAAGCTACATACAGCCCGGCCAAAATCCTCCAACTGTTTAGACTTAGTTAACATGGGGCGATCTCCATCTCGACCAGCATCCAGGCAAAGTAGGGTTGAATTGGCAACCAGAGCCCGTACTCAAAGAAAGCTGGAAGAAGGGCCACGGAACCATCGTCGGGCTGACTGGCACGATCACATGGAAGGGGACCTCAAGAGCAATATCTATATGGATGTCATATCGTTGCCGAAGTAGTGCTAGATCATCCTCGGTTATCTTAGAGGGCTGAGCCATATCCAGAGACGAGCTGTCAAAATCACCGGGCTCCGGATCCTTCCGAGGAACCCTCTGGTGGTAAGTATCTTGTTCGATTTCGGAAGGGGTCGGGGTAGTATCAAGGTCTTCCACGCTGGGTGCTCCCGAGCCAGAAGAAAGCTCTTCAGCAATGGGGGGCAAGGGTTTAGCAGGGTTTTCAGGGGAAGAACTGCCATCAGAAATCCTAGACGTCCGAAAAATAAAAGGGCAAGGTCAGTCTACAACCATATTCTTGAAAAAATGACCAAGGGATTCGCAGGCTATCCTAAAGTTTCCAGAAAAAACTAAATTTATGAAGTTCTAAGCGCCCTAAGCAAAGTACTCAATAAAATTTCTCCCTAGCAAGTACCAAAACAAACGAAAAGAAGAAACAGCAAAGCACGGCAAGCAAGAAAAAAGGAAAATGAAGAAGGTCGTTCGGGAAACTTACTTATTCAGGATCGGGAAAGCAGCGAAAATGTTGAAGAACTTTGAGTAAACTAAGTCAGATGCTTCGTAGCCGAAGGAAGAAGATTTTTTTTGGAAGTTGATAGGATTTTTTGCAAGGATATCGGTTCACCTTCTCATTACAACGTCGGAATAACTCCAACCGTCGGATCGTAATAGAGTCCCGGATGGACGCCAAGTGTCAAATGCAAAAGATGGTCTGCCAAAATCAAATAAACGGTTGAGATCAGCGCCCGTTAAGACGCCTCTGCACGGTCGATTTTCTCCTACTTTTGGCGGGAACCCGACGGATGTTTGACAAGTGTCAGGCTCAGAAAAAAATCCTAAAGGTGATTTGATGGGCATTTAAACAGACATGACAGTTGCGCGTCTCAAAAAAATGCTTGAAAAGAGGCAATGAAAATTTTTTTTTGGTTCGACTCCGGATCGACCACCAAACAGAAATAATCAACACACCATATTTATATAGTTCCCGGCACCAACTTGCATACTCGTTGGAACCGAGAACTAGGGGACAAATGTTGATGGTGTTTTCAGGCACTATGGTATTTAAAATAGCACGGCAATGGTAAATGGGTAATTCCCTTCTTGGGCGAGATCATTAATACCGACCCGACCCATGAAAAGCCAGCAGCAAGGGCCCAAGCACTTCGCAATAAGAGGCCGAGCACATTATGGTTACAGACCGAACTCTTTAATCGGGTGCCGAGCACTTTGGTGTAAATAACCGAGCATTATCAGATCGACAGCAGTATTCTCAATTCAGAGGACTATCACGACCGACCTCATGAAGACCGACCATACAGCAAGACATGCTCTGGAAGATGAGTCCTTATCCTTGCGGATAAGAAGACAGTCCTACTTTCATAAGAGATACTGATGAAGACAGTGTCCTAGAAGGATAAAGGAGGTAGAGATAGATTTGATAAAAGGTTTCCTTGTGGGAACAGGAGATTATTTCAAATAGGAATCCACATACTAGAAGGAATCTGATTTCTTCACTTTTATAAATAGAAGGGCAGATTATGTGTAAGGGACGGGAGAATCAATATCAATCTCATGGTGCTAAAGATTGTAAAGCACAAGAGATACAAGTTTCAGCAATAAAAGAATAGTCATGTTTGTGTCCGTGGACGTAGGTCGGATAAAAATCCACCGAACCACGTTAAAACTCTCCTTGTTTGATTGGCGTATTATCTACCTTCTGCTAAGTTTGCCTTTGGTTTCCCCCCCCATAACCAAACAAATTCACTATTGAATGAGGATTACTTCGGGAGTGATATTCCCATATTACCATGAGATCAAAATCCGCCGTCAACAATTTATATTGTAATAGATGGGCATTTAATTATATATATATATTTTTAAAAATGTTGTATACTCAAATATTTATTGAGTCTTAACAATGTCATTAAAGGCTGAATTGTATAGGATTTTGAAGGATATAAATACAATCTTATATATATATATATATATATATATATATATTAGAGAGTTGGATATGGTCGTGGGTAGGGTCACTAATATTTGGTCAACCTAATCCATCAATGTTTAGAACATTATGTGTTGTGTTATGGAAATGAGGAAGTTAGTTAATTTCCTCACATTTCCAACTAGAGGAACTGTAGTGTTATTGTCTGAATTTCTTAGAAGTTATCTGTATTTTTACCAAAGCAGGGATAGTTCATTGATAATGGAGTTAAAAATATATTGTAAGAAAAATGATATGGATTCCATTGATTATAAATGTTTTAAAATAAGATTATAATTTTAATTTATTAAATTTATGGATTTCCATCTCGCTCAATAATTGGTCTTATAATACTTAAGTTGAACAACAACAAATAAGTGTGAAGATCATTGGGTTTTAGTGTTCCGATCATTAGTGATGTTATTAAGTTTAGAATTTAAGTATATTTCTATTGGTTTGTTATATTAATGCACTAAATCCAGTTAGCATATATTTTTTGAAATTGTGAATTTTTGTCCCATTATGTAAATTATCTCTGTACCACCAAGGAATTCTGATAATGTAACTGTACAACTAACTTTTCTATTTTATATCAAGAAGTCTATCTGTTAGGTTTCTAAGGTGTCCCAAGATCATTTAAGCATGAAATAAAATGAATACATAATATAGTATGACGGAATCATACTTACAAAGAACGGATGTTGGATGCGTTGAACACAAAAATTGATTCCTTGAAGTTTCGGCCAAGCTCCTCCTTTGAATTGAAATCCAAGCTCCAAGCTTTGATATTGATTCCAAGCTCAATGGATTAGTTTCCCTAACACCTTATATGATTCCTTTGATGTGCTAGCACTTAGAAAAATTGCCACAATTTTTCTTCTTCTCTTTGTGTGTTTCGGCCAAGCCAAATGGGAGAGGGAGAGAGTGTGATTTGCGTGAATGAGAGAGGGAAGATGAAGTGAAAAACTTGTGTAATTGATTTTTGAAAAACCAAAAAATAATGATATACCAAAATATCTAATATTAGGTAGTTGTCTTTCATTCCATCTACTTGGAATATTTTACAAGTCTTCAACAACTCACCTAAACCCATCAACAAAAAGTTAGGCAAAGTGACAAGTTGATGTGACTTGTGATGTGACTTGTGGGCCCCACTTGATTCAAAATCCGAGTGGACCCGCAAACACATCCCGGGCTCTGGTTCGCTAATTCCGATAACGAATTTTCCATTGCGACGTAATTAAATCAAATTTAATTAAATAATTATGCCTAGCAAAATTACTATTCACGTCGCTCGCGAATTAATTCTAAATTAACTCGTTCGCCCGAATTAAAATCTAATTTTAATTCCGTTATGAAATCTAATTTCATTAATATATCGAATATATTATTTTATCCATTAATTCCAAATTAATTGTTCTCTCTCTTCAAATAGCATTTTATCCTAGTTAAAATCTCTCCGTAAATAATCCTAGACTAATTATGTTCGAATCATACGTCATCGGTGAATCTTCGGGAAGCAACCCATGAGATCCCTAGATATGTTGGCAGTAAATCGGGTCGTCGGACTATCCGAACACGTACGTACCTAGTACTACGTTTTTACCGATTTACGAGACATGGTTGGCTTCTAGCAAAGCACCGTGCCTACGCAATTCTCTAGAAATATTCTTAAAGGAATATATAATCTTTGTCAGGCGTAGTATACGTAGTATTGCGTATTACGATCTAGTATCCGATGTCACATGCAAGTAGACCTGGCCGCCGGTTCGGTTCCGGTTCGGAACCGAACCGAACCGGCCGGTTCTCGGTTCCACAAGTGTGGAACCGTAAACCGAACCGGAACGAACGAACGGTCGGTTCCGGTTCGGTTTACGGTTCCCCTTCGGTTTTTTTTTTTTTTTAATAATAAATTTAAATCAAAAAATAGAAAAAATTCTATAATCGTAATGTTTTTTCATACTATCACATCATTTTTATAGAATCTTTTTTTTATAAAATTCTTTTAACATATAATTTTTTTATAACCAACTCTTGACTAGTGTTTTCTTTATATAAGCGATGTGGGATATTTGTTACTTGGCTATTGTGTCCCACATGCTATATAAAGAAGTCAATAACCAAGAGTTGGTTATAAAAATGATATGGACATTCATGTTTTAGTATTACAATTTTAAACCTCATTAAGTCATAATTATTAATAAAAAAAAATGAAAATTACTTGAGGAACCTTACGGTTCAAGAAAATAAATTTTTTTTTTTTTTTACTTCCGGTTCCAACCGGAACCGTACGGTTCCGGTTGGAACCGCTGGAAACGTTCGGTTCCAGCGGTTCCAACCGGTTCGGTCAGGGTAAGAACCCTAACCGAACCGGTCAGGTTCCGGTTCGGTTCCGGAACCGGAACCGGTTGGAACCGGAACCGTCCGGTTCCAACCGGTTCAGTTCCGGTTCCGAACCGGAACCTTGGCCGGGTCTACATGCAAGGCCTGGGGCTGGAATAGTGTATGCCCCGTACGAAGCATATATCGGATCACAAGCAACTAGTCTCTTTAATCGGATAATCATGATCTTGTCATATTATCCTGATGGTTGCAACCAATTAGAGTACCAGTTCTGTATCCCTGTGTGATCATCATCTCCATATATGACTGAAGTGACACATCTGTCTTGACATCACACCCAATACATTATGATTCTCAATAAACCCAGAAGAGGCGTACACAGAATCTGTTAAAGCCCCGGACGACCAAAACCAAAGCGTATTGATTGTCGCAAGTACTAGCGATGCAAGTCTCAGGTTAAGACCAAATACACCTACCCTGATGTGGATTCCCATAGACACATAGTCATACTACCAATGTGATTCGCGGGGGTCTATCCAGAGTGAAGCTGTTTCCGTACCATCAGTAACACAACCTCATATCACACTTGCATAAGTATCCAATACTTAAATATATGAGAACTATGCCGTTACGCTTCCATAACATGCACAAGTGCAATACTAGTCTATTCCGCATTATCGATGTCCAGTCTCGATAATACTACGACTAGGGATATTTAATGATTAAACCTTTAGGGATTGATATTGTCTCATATCTAATAATCTGAAACTAATCATAATGACTTTTATCATTTATATATTTAAGTAATCAAATTAAAAAATGATAAAATGCAATTTCCATGATACAAATAGTGATGCTATGGGTCATAATTGTCCAACAATCTCCCACTTGGCCTATAGCCAGTCACTCAAGCATCTAACACCTGAACTATGTACATGTCGCTCAAAATTTTGCTGAGGAATAACTTTCGTCAGCGGATCTGCAATGTTGTCCCCTGATGCGACCTTCTCAATCTTCACATTGCCACGATGTATGATCTCACGAATCAGATGGAAACGACGAAGAACATGCTTGGATCGTTGATGAGACCCGCGGTTCCTTAGCCTGCGCTATAGCCCCGTTATTGTCACAATACAATGGAATGGTCTCAGCTGCTAACGGAACTACTCCTAATCCAATTAGGAATTTACGGATCCAAACTGCCTTTTTTTATGCTTCAGCTGCAGCAATATACTCCGCTTCTGTTGTTGAATCTGCAATAGTCTCTTGCTTGGAAGATTTCCAGATTGCGACTTGCAGTTGTCTTATCGGTTTGGAAACTTGCATCTGTAAACCCAGTTACCTCAAGTTCTCCATCTTCATAGATTAAGAAAGCATCTTTAGTTCGTCTAAGATACTTAAGGATATTCTTAACCGCTATCCTGACCTTCACCTGGATCGGCCTGATAGAGACTACACATGCTCAAAGCATACGAGACATCAAGTCGTGTACATATCATGGCATACATGATCGATCCGACTGTCGAGGCAAACGGTATCTGACTCATGTTGTCTCTCTCATCTTGAGTTTTAGGACACGTGTCCTTAGATAGAGTGACGCCATGTGACACTGGCAACAGTCCCCTCTTGGACTGATCCATGTTGAATCTCTTCAACACTTTGTCAATGTACGTGCTCTGGGAGAGTCCAAGCTGCTTTCTAGATCTATCCCGGTAGATCTTTATTCCTAGAATAAAGGCTGCTTCTCCCAAATCCTTCATGGAGAATTTTAATGAAAGCCGAGCTTTCACCGATGTTAACATGGGAATGTGATTGCCAATAAGCAAGACATCATCAACGTAAAGGACTATGAATGTTAGTGCGCTCCCACTAATCTTCTTATATACACAAGGATCATCCTCATTTTGAACGAAATCATATTCTTTTATGATCTCATCAAAATATTGGTTCCAAGAACGCGATGCTTGCTTCAATCCATAAATGGATCGATTTAACTTAAAAAACTTGTTTGCAAGTCTTGGTACGACAAAACCGTCAAGCTGTTGCATCTAAACATCCTCCAAAAGGTTTCCGTTACGGAAAGCGGTTTTGACGTCCATATGTCATATCTCGTAATCGAAATATGCAGCAATAGCAATCATTATCCGAATGGATTTAATCATGGCAATGGGTGAAAAGGTTTCGTCGTAATCGACACCATGTAGTTGACGATACCCTTTCGCTACAAGCCTAGCTTTGTACATTTGAACGTTGCCATCCATGTCAGTCTTCTTCTTGAAGACCTATTTGCAACCAATAGGCTTTACGCCTTCTGGTGCATCAACCAATGTCCAAACTTGGTTGGTGTACATGGAATCCATTTCAGAATTCATGGCATCTTGCCATAAACCGGAGTCGATACCTTGTATCGCTTCCTCATACGTAGTCGGTTCGTCTTCCTCAATAAGATTGATATCCACATGAGGTGAGATCAGAAACCCATACCTCTCAGGTTATTTTCTGACTCTCTCCGACCTACGCGGTTCTTGTGTATTCGAAGATTGTACCTTCCAAACGTTTGACGTATGCCCAGCAACCCCAAATCTTCAGGAATGAGAAACTCGGTTTCTTTCCTGTCCATATTTCATACGGAGTCTATTGAACAGACTTTGACGGAACCTTATTCAAAATAAGTATTACACTGTTCAATGCATATCCCCAGAAGGAAATATGTAGCTCTCTGCGACTCATCATAGACCTTACCATGTCTAACAAAGTTCAGTTTCTCCGTTCGGACACACCATTTAATTACGGTGTTCCGGGAGGAGTCCATTGTGAAAGAATACCATATTCTTTCAAGTAATCAAGAAACTCATTGCTTAAGTATTCGCCACCACGGTCCACCGTAATGTCTTTATTCTTTTGCCGGTCTATTTTTCTACTTCGTGTCGAAACTCTTTGAATTTCTCAAAGGTTTCCGACTTGTGTCTCATAAGATACACATAACCATAACGCGATGCATCATCCGTAAAGGTTACGAAGTATTCATATCCACCTCTAGCCTGGCTAGACATGGGCCACATACGTCACTATGAACGAGGGCTAACAGTTCGGTGGCACGTGCACCTTTACGCTAAAACGTGATTTAGGCATCTTGCCTAATAAACAAGATTCGCAGACGTCATATGAATTTGGATCAAATCTGTCCAAGTAACCACTCTTCGAAAGTGTGGATATACGTGTCTTGTTTATGTGTCCCATACGACAATGCCACATGTAAGTTTCATATTTGTTACTTACTTTAAGCCTTTTGTTTGTTACATTATATGTTTGAGATTGATTTATATTCAAAATATAAAGACCATTATTTGCATCAGCAGTGCAAATTTCCATATCATTTTTATACATAAAACACCTAGTGTTTCTAAATACAAAAGTATACCCACATTGGGCTAACATAGATACAGAAATAATATTCCTAGTCAAACTAGGTACATAATAACAGTCTGTAAGTTTACGCACATGCCCCGAGGGCAGTTCCAAAACAAAAGTGCCAACGGCCAAAATGGCGACTCGTGTCCCATTTCCAACGCGGAGGTCATCTCTTCTGAGGCTAGTCTCATGCTAATCTGCAGATCCTGCACATCAGTACATATATGAGTACCACAACCAGAATCAAAAATCCAATTTTTAAAAACTAGTAGTAGACATGTTTATTTCTATAACAAACATACCTGAAGCCGGTGCCTTGCCCGCTTTGATTTCCTTCATGTGTGCCTTGTACTCGCGGCAGTCACGCTTCCAGTGACCCCGCTTGCCGCACTGTAGACATACATCTTGGGATTTGTCCTTACCCTCCCAGAAGGTTTTGACGATTTGGCCTTGCTTTTCTTCTTCTCTTCTTCTTTACACCTCCAGTCGCCTTGGGCAAGCCCTCGGAGTCTGAGATGATGAAGCGAAGTGCGCATCGCGCTTCTTGCCCTTTGGGAGCTCTTTTTCTGATTCGCGCAGTGGGGACATCAACTCTCCAAGAGTTTGTTCTTGGTTCATCATATTGTAGTTCATGATGAACACACTCCAAGTGTCGGGGAGAGACTGTAAGATCAAATCTACTGAAGTCTCAGCCTCGAAGAAAATGCCCATCTGTCTCAGCTGCTCAATGTCAACAATCATCTGTGACACATGGTGCTCAACAGACGTACCCTCTGACATGCGAGCGCGGAAGAGCTTCTTCTGCAACTTATATCTTTGCGATCTAAGATTAGATCGGTGAAGATCATGCAACTTCACCATCATCTCATAGGGATGCAATCCCTTATTTTGACGACGGAATTACGAAGTCATAGCACCAAGCATTATAAAATGATATGGACATTCATGTTTTAGTATTACAATTTTAAACCTCATTAAGTCATAATTATTAATAAAAAAAATTGAAAATTACTTGAGGAACCTTACGGTTCCAAGAAAATAAATTTTTTTTTTTTTTTTTACTTCCGGTTCCAACCGGAACCGTACGGTTCCGGTTGGAACCGCTGGAACCGTTCGGTTCCAGCGGTTCCAACCGGTTCGGTCAGGGTAAGAACCCTAACCGAACCGGTCAGGTTCCGGTTCGGTTCCGGAACCGGAACCGTCCGGTTCCAACCGGTTTAGTTCCGGTTCCGAACCGGAACCTTGGCCGGGTCTACATGCAAGGCCTGGGGCTGGAATAGTGTATGCCTCGTACGAAGCATATATCGGATCACAAGCAACTAGTCTCTTTAATCGGATAATCATGATCTTGTCATATTATCCTGATGGTTGCAACCAATTAGAGTACCAGTTCTGTATCCCTGTGTGATCATCATCTCCATATGACTGAAGTGACACATCTGTCTTGACATCACACCCAATACATTATGATTCTCAATAAACCCAGAAGAGGCGTACACAGAATTGTTAAAGCCCCGGACGACCAAAACCAAAGCGTATTGATTGTCGCAAGTACTAGCGATGCAAGTCTCAGGTTAAGAACAATACACCTACCCTGATGTGGATTCCCATAGACACATAGTCATACTACCAATGTGATTCTGCGGGGTCTATCCAGAGTGAAGCTGTTTCCGTACCATCAGTAAACACAACCTCATATCACACTTGCATAAGTATCCAATACTTAAATATATGAGAACTATGCCGTTACGCTTCCATAACATGCACAAGTGCAATACTAGTCTATTCCGCATTATCGATGTCCAGTCTCGATAATACTACGACTAGGGATATTTAATGATTAAACCTTTAGGGATTGATATTATCTCATATCTAATAATCTGAAACTAATCATAATGACTTTTATCATTTATATATTTAAGTAATCAAATTAAAAAAATGATAAAATGCAATTTCCATGATACAAATAGTGATGCTATGGGTCATAATTGTCCAACAATCTCCCACTTGGCCTATAGCCAGTCACTCAAGCATCTAACACCTGAAACTATGTACATGTCGCTCAAAATTGCTGAGGAATAGCTTTCGTCAGCGGATCTGCAATGTTGTCCCCTGATGCGACCTTCTCAATCTTCACATTGCCACGATGTATGATCTCACGAATCAGATGGAAACGACGAAGAACATGCTTGGATCGTTGATGAGACCGCGGTTCCTTAGCCTGCGCTATAGCCCCGTTATTGTCACAATACAATGGAACGGTCTCAGCTACTAACGGAACTACTCCTAATCCATTAGGAATTTACGGATCCAAACTGCCTTTTTTATATGCTTCAGCTGCAGCAATAACTCCGCTTCTGTTGTTGAATCTGCAATAGTCTCTTGCTTGGAAGATTTCCAGATTGCGACTTGCAGTTGTCTTAAGCAACTGATCAGGTCGGGGCTTAGGCCCAAGAGGTCTCTCTATGGTATAGAGTAACTTCTCGGATCCCAGGTGAATTCTGAGATTCATATCCCAGTCTTGAAAGTTTGTGCCATTAAAGACATTATCGCCCATGACAATATCCCTAATGCTTAACTTTCATGTCATCTTAATCGCAATAGTCAACTATTCAATTAACGATGTAGGGTACAGTCTAACTGTTACAGAAAAAAAAATATTAGTCCAACTAATAAATATAATTGACGAAATAATTAGAAAGCGCGTAAAGCTAAGTATTTGAACTTAATTGCAAATTCAATACTAGCCTCCCACTATTTTTCGGCGAGCCTCTAACCATCTGTTGAGTACTCGGGAAACCTAGTTTCCTAGTGGGCTAGGATCCCGTTAATAACACACAATCTTGACTTTGGCCAACAAGCTGTATGATATTTAACTAGGTAGATCTCTAAGATCAATTGGATCTCATCCAATTCCTAGATCCGATAGGTGGACCTCCAAGTCCGAAACATATATATATATATATGCCAATATATCCAATATATTTTCCTAATCTTTTTCCTCTGAATCAACTAAGCCTTAGCTTTGGCACAACAAGCTTAATGATTCCAGTTAAGCGGAACCTATTGACTTTGGAAAGTTTCGTAATCGATGTCGATGGATAAGAAGTATGTTGACTTTGGCCAACAAATCACAACTTGGACAAGACATACGATATGGAACAAAGCCTTCATGATTCAAACACATCCTCGATGGACAAAGGTCTTGACTTTGGCCAACATACTAATGCCAATCTTGGATCTTGAGAATGAATCATTCAATGGAAGGAAAATGCTTAATATTTGTTGAGGGTTTTCGCGTAATTGGCAACCAATTTATTATCTTTGTTAGGTCTCATCATACACCCTTAAGCATGCATTCTAAAAGCATAATAAGGCGCGGTAAATAAATTAATAATGATATGCGGATTGATATCTCACAGATTGTTCCTAGAAAAAATCACTCATTTTCCTCTCCTCGGCTAGCACTATTCGAACTTCTACCCAATTACATAATACAATTAAAGAAACCTCATTAACATTGTGGGGGAATTAGGTGAGAAGAGAATTACAAAGAATCGAGAGATAAGGCTGGACACGCAGGTCCAATTTAATAAATTCTAAATTTACAACAATTTCCAAAATTACCATTTCCCTTATAATATCCATCCAATATACATTATTCATTCAACACATCCATGTATTTGTTGGACAATTATGACCCATAGCATCACTATTTGTACATATCATGGTGTTGTTGTACAAATTAACTATGTGACAAAGGAAATTGCCCTTTTATCATTTGTAATTAGATTACCAAAATATATAAATGATAAAAGGTCCTTATGATTAGTTCTGGATTGAGATGATATGAGACAGTATCAATCCACGAATGTTTAATCATTAAATAATCCTAGTCGGAGTATTATCGAGATTGGACATCGATAATACGTAAAAGACTAGTATTACACTTGTGCGCGTTGTGGGAGCATAACAACATAGTTCTCATATATTTGGGTATAGGATACTCATGCAAGTGTAATAGGAGGTTGTGTTTACCGATGGTACGGAAACAGCTTCTCTCTGGATAGACCCCTCAGAATTCCATTGGTAGTATGACTATGTGTCTATGGAAGTCCGAATCAGGGTAGGTGTATTTGGTCTTAACCTGAGACTTTCACCGCTAATATTTGCGACAATCAATATACTTTGGTTTTGGTCGTCCAGGGCTTTAACAGGTTCTGTGTACGCCTCTTCTGGGTATATTGAGAATTGTAGTGTATTGGGTGTGATGTCAAGATGGAAGTATCACTCCAGTCATAGTGGAGATAATGATCACGTAGGATACAGAACTGGTGCTCTTATGTACTGCAGTCATCGGGATAATATGACTAGGTCATGATTATCCGATCATAGAGACTAGTTACCAGAGATCCGATATGTGCTTTGTACGGGGTGGACACAATTCCAGCCTCAGGTGATAAGTGGTATTTATATCACTATTTCCCATTCATTTAACTTAATATTTTGTATAGTTTCTCGGGTTTTGTGAATGTTTTGATGTGTTTTGTGTTATTTTGCAGATAAATAAAGTTGGGAAAGCATTGGAAGCAATTTGGGGCCAAAATAGAGAAAAAATGACAAAAAGGCATTTCGGTAATTTTCCAGCGTCGCGACGCCCAAAAGTGAGCCGGTCATGCTAACATGCGCCGAGAGACACGTGTCAGAATCTGAGAAATTGGACTTGCTAACATGCGCCCATTGTTTAAAAAACCGTATAAAGCGGCCGCATCGAGGCGCCGCCTCGTCGCCTCGCGGCGATGGCGCGCCGGGCGGCCGCTTTATGCGGTTTTTTCGAGGCGGCCGCCTTCTGCTGGTGAGGCGGGCGCCTCACGCCGATTCGGCGTGAGGCGGCCTGAGGCGCTCGCCTCACCAGCAGAAGGCCTTTTTTATTTTTTTTATTCCTGCAGTGAACGACGACGTTTTGGAAGCCCAAAACGTCGTCGTTTCAGTCGATAAAACGAAAAAAAAATTTCCCAAATCGCGTTAGGGTTTTATCCTCCTCGTCGCTTCTCCCTCGCACACTACTTCGATTTTCTGAGTTCTCATCGCACTGCTTCAATTTTCTGAGTTCTTGTCGCACTGCTTCAATTTTCTGAGTTCTCGTCGCACTGCTTTAATTCGCCTCTCCTGCTGCTCTCTTCTCGGTACTTCTCCCTCGTCGCACTTCTCTCTGTTCTCGTAAGCTTTCAAGTTTTTTTTTTATATTTATTTGTTCTGTCCAAGTATCAACGCTGCTTGATTATGCATGTTGGATGATTAATGATCGTTCAAGAGATTGGATTCATTTGTAAAATTACTCATTTGTATTCTCAGTTTGATCACTGTGAAGTAGGCGCAAGAATTCTGACCACCCTAGCTGAATTAATTGCTTGTCCAATGTTTATATTTTGTTATTTTTTTGCTGTTTTCATTACTTCCTGCAAAATGAAAAAAAAACTTGCGCAAGACAATTGATAAACTTCCTGTGAACAATCCTTTTGGAACAATTTTTCTGAATCTGTGGATGTTAGCAATGTGGTGAATGATGCAAATTTATTGTTTAACATGCTTGATGATGTTATTGAAGAAGTAGGCGAAGATAATGTCATTCAAGTCATTACAGATAATGCATCAAATTATAAGAAAGCAGATGAACTTTTAATGCAAAAGAGGAAACGATTGTGGTGGACGCCGTGTGCGGCCCATTGTATTGATTTAATCCTTGAAGATATTGGGAAGCTACCTCAACATAAAAATGCATTGTTAAAGGCAAAAAAGGTAAAAATATTAGAAAGCTACCGCAACATACTTTATTAAATATCTTCTTATTTGACATCATTAATTCATGATTGTTAATTTCATTTAACAGGTTAGTAATTTCATTTATAATCATGGAGCGGTGTTGGCTTTGATGAGAAGTTTCGCAAAGAAGGATTTAGTTCGCCCCGCACCGACAAGGTTTGCAACCGCTTTCTTAACATTAGAAAGCATGTATGGTTTGAAGGATTCCTTGGAGCAAATGTTTACTTCAAAAGAGTGGAATGAACTTACTTTCTCCAAGAAGTCTGAAGGGAAAGATGCAAAAAAAGTAATTTTTAATGATAGGTTTTGGACTTGTGTTGCTTATGCATTGAAAACAACCAAACCTTTAGTTCATGTGTTGCGGATGACAGATGGCGAAAAATATCCTTGTATGGGATTTATATATGGTGCCATGGATAGGGCAAAAGAGGAGATAGCAAAAAATTTGGGAAATGAGGCTGGTGCATACAAGGAGATATGGAAAATAATTGATGATAGGTGGGAGTCTCAGTTGCACCGTCAATTGCATGGAGCTGCTTATTTTTTGAATCCTCATATCCAGTATGCAAGCACTCCTCCTTCCCAGCATCCGGAGATTAGGCGTGGGTATCTTATATGCTTGGAGAAACTGTTGCCCAATCCCGATGATCAATGTGCGGCAGATATACAATCAGATGCCTTTCTAAATAAGCAAGGATTATTTGGCACCAGTATGGCCAAACAAACCGTCTTCAATCGTAGTCCTGGTATGTGAATTATCACTTTTGTGTAATTATTAACTATAAGATATTATATGAATTTTGAAAGTGTATATTCAATCTTATTGTAGCTGACTGTGGAGAGCATTCGGCGGTGAAGCTCCTCAACTGCAATCTTTAGCAATAAAGATTTTAAGTCTAACATGCTCATCCTCGGGGTGTGAACGCAATTGGAGTGCATTTAATATGGTATGATCTAATAATAACTAGTGTTTTGTGAATACTTACTTTATTCAACTTCTGATAATTTGAATAAATAAATTGTAGATTCATACAAAGAAGAGAAATAGATTATCCACCGAGAAATTGAACTCATTAGTATACATAATGTACAATAGGCGATTGAAGCAAAAATACATGAAAAAACATTCATTTCAATCGGTTGATGATCTTTTGATTGAGGATGAGTTGCCTTCTGATGATGAGTGGGTGGCTGGAGAAAGCTTTGTGGAGAATACTTCTATTGAACAACCGAGTGACAGTAGAGCACCTGCACAAAAAAGGAGCAGAGACCAAAGTAAGTTAATCTTGTACAAATAATGCAACTTATGTAATCAAATTTAAAAATAATACGACTTTATGTTATTTGTTAGGGAAAGGGAAAGCTCCACAATTAGTGGATGAAGACACTACAAGTGAAGGGGGTTCTTTCGATGATGACCCATCTGATGATGACAGAGATTTTGACCCAAGTTTCATGCCGCTAGACACCACTGATAGCTTGTTTAAGGATAGTTATCAATAATTTTTTGAACAAACTATGTATTATGAAGAAAGTAATGTAATTTGGATTACTTATCAATAGTTTTTTTAACATACTATGAATTATGAAGAAATTAATGTATTTTTTATTATTTTCCCGATTTCCGCATTGAGGCGCCCGCCTCGCCGCCTCGAGGCGCCGCACCGTATTTTTAAACATTGCATGCGCCGACCTTGCTAACGTGCACCGTGCCACGTGTCATCATCACAGAAGATCAGATAAAATACGTTGTCTGCCACGTGTCGAAATCTCATTGGACCAAAGCAAGCGCGTGCCACATGTCGAGTTCTCATTGGACTGAATCACCGGTGAATCACATGTTGCCACGTGTCGACCTTTCATTTGACCGATCCTAAGTTCGTGCCACGTGTCAGATTCTTATTGGACCGAAAATCCAGCCAATCACATGCTACCATGTGTCGCTCTGCCGCGTGACACGTGTCACCTCCTGATTGTGCCGATAGAATCCGCGTAGTCAACCAGCGTGGACCAAAGACGCGTGCTGGCGTCGCGACGCCAAGCACTTCAGTGTCGCGTCGCGATGCCATTGTTGGTTTCTATTAAGGTCCCAAGATCAATAATAAGCATGAAATAAGTGCGAATACAAATCAACGAAGTTGCGGAATACTCACATCGATCAGTTGAGCGACGCTTTGACGAACAAAAATCCATTTTCTGTTCCTTGTGAACTGCGGCAGTGGGCTGCTTCAAGCTCACTCTTTTTGGCCTTCATCTTCAAGAATCCAAGCTCCAAGCTTCGTGAGATGATTCTCGGCTCATGGGTGGACTTCCCTATCACCTTCGCATGTCTCGTAAGTGTGCTAGCACTTGTGATTTTGCCACAAAATCCCACTCTTGCTTCCCTTCACTGCTTGGTTTTGAGCAAAACTAGAAGAAGAAAATGGCAGTGAGCTGCCGTGAGAGAGAGAGAAGAAATCAAAGAGAGAGAGAGGTAATTGTTACAATTAAAATGGTAAATGATTTTCCATAAATCATATACACCATTTTTCCCTCCAAAAGTCAAAGCCAATAAAGGCTCCAACCACTCCCATCACTCAATCACATCAATCACAAGTTGTCAAGTCACATCACTCAAAGTGACAAGTGATTTGACGCTTGATGCGACTAAAGATTTGACGCTTGATTTGACTTGCGTGCCGCACTCGAATTCAAAATGCGAATGCGCTCGCAAATAATCTCGAGCTCGGGTTCGCTAATTCCAAATTAACAAATTTTCCGTTGCGACGTAATTAAATGATTACGCCTAGCGAAGTCCCTATTCACGTCGCCAACGAATTAATTCTAAATTAATTCGTTCGCCCGAATTAAAATCTAATTTTGATTCTGCGTCGAAATCCAATTTCGTTTAATATATCCAATATATTAATTTGTCGATTAATTCCAAATTAATTGTTTCGTTATCTCTCTTTAATTGATATTTTATCCCAGATAAAATATCTCTGCAATTAATCCCATATTAATTTTCTCTCTCTTCTAATTAATCCCAGATTAATTTAGAGTGCGAGTCATACGTCATCGGTGAATCTTTGGGAAGCGACCCATGAGATCCCCAGATATGTTGGCAGTAAATTTGGTCGTCGGACTATCCGAATACGTAAGTACCAAGTACTACGTTTATACCGATTTACAAGACAAGGTTGGCCTCTAGCAAAGTGCCATGCCTACCCAATTCTCCGGAAATATCCTTACAGGAATAAAGGATCTATATCAGGCGTAGTATACATAGTATTGCGTATTTCTATCCAGTATCGGATGATCACGTGCTAGGCCTGGGGCTGGAATTGTGTCTGCCCAGTACGAAGCACATGTCGGATGTCTGGTGACTAGTCTCTATAATCGGATAAACATGACCTTGTCATTTTATCCCGATAACTGCAGTACTTAAGAGTACTAGTACCGTATCCTACGTGACCATCATCTCCATATGACTGGAGTGACACTTCCGTCTTGACATCACACCCAACACACTACGATTCTCAATATACCCAGCGTTGGCATACACAGAACCTGTTAAAGCCCTGGACGACCGCAAACAAAGTATATTGATTGTCGTAAGTATTAGCGGTGCAAGTCTCAGGTTAAGACTAAATACACCTAACCTGATTTCAGACTTCCATAGACACATAGTCATACTATTAATGGAATTCCGA
>SKCR01027924.1:0-45763 GCA_019454045.1 Zanthoxylum bungeanum | reverse complement strand
TTAACCTTATCATGTCCAACAAGATTTGGTTACTCTGGTTCGGACACATCGTCAAAATGACGTGTTCCAGGAGGAGTCCTCATTGAAAGAATATTATACTCTTTCAAGTATATTAGAAACTTATTGCTTAAGTATTTTCCATTACGGTCTTACAGTGACGGTTTAATACTTTGGTCGATCTGTTTGTCTATTTTCGTGTCGAAACTCTAAAAGTTTCCAATTTGTGTTTCAAAGAAACACATAACCATAACGCGATGCCACATCCGTAAAGGTCACGAAATATTCATATCCATCTCTAGCCTAGCTAGACATGGGCCCACTTGCTTCACTGTGAACTAGGGCTAACAGATTGGTGGCATTTGCACTTTTACCCAGAAAATAGTGTTATAGGCACATTGCCCAATAAACTAGATCCGTAGACTTTATTTGAATGAAATCAAAACAGTCATAGTATCCACTCTTCAAAAGTGTGGATATACGACTCTTGTTTGATTGTGTCCCAGACAACAATGCCACAATTAGTTTCTTCTGATCAAATCAGTTTGAGCTATTTGCTTGTCATGTTATATGTTTGAGATTTTATTTATATTTAAAATATAAATTCTGTTATTCACATCTAATGTGTTTATCTTAATATCATCTTTATATAATGAAACACTTTAGTGTTCTAGAATATAAAGGTAAACCCACAGTGGGTTAAACACTGATATGGAGATAATGTTTCTAGTCAAACTAGTTACATTATAGCAGTTTCCAAATTTAGGTACACACCCGAAGGTAGTTCCTAAACTTAGGTATCTACGGTTGAAACAGCGACTTTCGTCCCGTTTGGAATTCGCAGATTAATCTCAACTGAAGCCAGTATCCTGCTCATACCAGATTCTGAACATCAGTATATATTTATGTACCACACTAAGTATTTAAAATCCAATTTCAATACTAGTAGTGAACATATTTGACAAACATATTTGAAGTCGGAGCCAATCCCATTTTCAATTCCTTCATGTCTGCCTTGTCCAAACGGCAGTCACGCTTCCGCGATCCCGTTTGCCATAATTTAGGCAGATATTTTGGGATATGTCATTTTATCTTCCTAGAAGATTATAATGATTTTACCTTTGCCCTTTTCATATTCCAGAAGCCTTTGGCCAAGCTTCGGGTTTCTAGAATATCGAAGTAAGGTGCGCCTTGCGCTACTTGCCTTATTGCAAATTTTGACTTTGTCTCCTTGATAATAGTCACTAACTCTCCAAGAGTTATTATTGCAATTTTAGTACTTCTAAAATCTAAGTATAGATTTATGAAGATCCTTCAATTTCTTTATCATACTTTAATGATCTAATCCTTAGTTCTGATTCAGAAATTAAGAAGTCAACTGCGACAAGCTTAATGGATTAAGCACTAAAGTTATCATCACATAAATCTTCCAAAGATTATGCTCTACTATTTGCTTAACTCCGGGCTTAGGCATAATATGTTATCTTATCAAATAAAGTAACTTATTATTTTCCAGGACCATCCTGAAAATTTATTCTCAATTTGAAAATTAAACCATTTAAATACATTTTCCCTATGATTATGTTTTAATGTCAATCTTTCAATTTTATCTTGATTTTAATAGTCCAACTATTTAATCAACGATTTAGGTACTATTTATTATAATGATTACTATAGTCCAACTATTTAATCAACTATAATTAATTAAATCAAATATATTGATTATTATCATCCAATTATATAATCAAATATAAATGAGTAGTTTGAATACAGTCCAACTGTTTATTAAAACAACGTTTAAATATTAGTCCAACTAACATTTAATTTATTTGACAAATGATATTTGAATGAGGGCGTATGGCAAGTAATTAAACGAATATTGCAAATTCAATTCTTGCCTCCCACTATTTTTCGGCGAGCCTCTAACCCTATGTCGAGTACTCGGGAAACCGTGTTTCCAGCGGGCTAGGATCCCGTTAAATATCACACAATCTTGACTTTGGCCAACAAATTTTATGATAGTTAACTAGGTAGATCTCTAAGATCGATTGGATCCAATCCAATTCCTAGATCCAGTAGGGGGACATCCAAGTCCGAAACATATATCTTATATATGCCAATACATCCAATGTATTGCCTAATCTTTTTCCTCTGAATCAACTAAGCATTGGCTTTGGCACAACAAACTTAGTGATCCTAGTTAAGCGCGACCCATTGACCATGGAAAGGTTCGTAATCAATGTCGATGGACAAGAAGTGGTCTTGACTTTGGCCAACAAACCACAACTTGGACAAGACACTGACATGGAACAAAGCTCTCGTGATTCAAACACATCCTCGACAGACAAAGGCCTTGACTTTGGCTAACAAGCCAATGCCAGTCTCGGATCTTGAGTGAGAATCACTCAATGGAAGGAAAAATGCTTAATATTTTGTGAGGGTTTTTCGAGTGCAAATTGACAACCAATTTATTATCTTTGTTAAGGTCTCATCATCATACACTCTTAAACATGCATTCTAAACACATAATAAAGCGCGTATAAATAAAGTAATAATGATATGCGAATGGATATTTTACACATTGATCCTAGATCAAATCTCTCCCTTTCTCTCTACCGCTAGCACATGTATTTGCTTCTACCCGTTACACTACACTTCTAAAGAAACCTCATTTACATTGAGGGGAATAGGTGAGAAGAGAATACAAAGATTATGGAGGTAATAAGGCTGGACAAGCAGGTCTAATTAATAAATCAAATTTATTACAAAAATTTCTAGAATTGTATCACCCATCTAATATTCATCCGGTATACATTATTCATGCATCACAATCATGTATTCACACAAGCATGTTATCAATCAATCTAATCAAATTAATTAATCTGATAATTAGGGACCATCCAATGTTCAAACAACGATTTGATTTTGCTCGAGTCAAACTCGTTTTGCGAATAAGTACTCAAAGTATGAATTCTTGAATTAAATTAAACCACAAAATTAAATCCAATTCAATTTGTATTTAATACTAATTCACTATTTAATTCCAAATTAAATACTACACTTTATTAATGAACTTTTACGACTTAAATTCCAAATTTAATCGTTAGGGTCTCAAAGCCCGATTAACGTCCAACGTTTATTTAATTAAAGTCCAATGGGCTTTTAATTAATTTCTTAAGGCGTTGACTTTTGGTCAACTAGGGTCGAACCCAATAATCAAAGTCCAATCCGGGAGTTACCCCATAAGCCCAGAAATCAATTTAGGCCCAATTAAACTAATTAAGGTCCATTAGTCGCATTTGGGTTTTATGGATGCGGTTTTGGGCCCAATTGGATCCAACCAATTTAGCCTAAACCCAACTTAGTACAACCAAGCCCAATAAGCCCATTTACAACATTTAAAGCCCAAATCCAATTTAAAGCCCAATTAATTAAACACAAAAAATTCCAAATTTCATATTTAATTAACCAAAGTGTATTACACAATTAATTATCCAATTAACATTTCCAAAACACCAATTAGCCTAATTAATCATGCTCTTCATCATTAAATCATGTCCAACACAATTTAACAAAAAATCAAACCCAATACATGCTTCCAAAGTCTCGGCCAATGGGAAATTTCATGCCCAAATCAAATTCAATTCAACATTAAATCAACATCCCCAACATGATTCTAACTCATCCAATGAATCAAAAAATCAAAATCCAAGATATTTAGGGTTCTCCATCAATTCGGCCAAGCCTCCAAAATTGGGGGAAAATGTTCCAAACACATTTTCATCAAATTGATCCAATCAATCCTCAATTAAACATCAATTAAGCATATTAAATCATCCAATTTCATTATTTATGCTCAAAATCAATTTTGCCCAATTTTAACCCTAAATCATTTTCATGCTCAATATTAGCTCAAGATACCATTGTTGGAATTCTCTAAGGTCCAAGGATCAATAATCAAGCAATGAAAATAAGTGAATACAACAAAGGATAATGGCGGAATCATACTCACAACGATCAGTTGAGATGCGACGAAGAACACTTCAACTTTCTGCCCTCTCCAAGTCACGGCAGTGGCTGAATTTTTTGATCTTCATTTTCGGTTTTGGGTGGTCCTCCATGCAAGCTCCAAGCTTGTGTTGATTCCTTGCTCATGTAGTGAGTTCCCTATCACCTTGTATGGACTCATTTGTGTGCTAGCACTCAAGAAATTTGCCACAAATTTCACTCTATTCCTTCTCCATTTTCACGGTCAAACCAGAAACATTTTGAGAAGAAAGTGGCATGTTGGCCGAGAGAGAAGAATGAGAAGATTTGGCTCCAATTTCGTGAGCCATGGAGAGAGAGAGAGATGAGAGAGTTGTTTTTAATTTTGTATATCAAATACCAAAAAATTAAAAGTCAAATATCATTAAAATAATGATATATTTCTTTCAAGCTTTCAAAAAGTTTTTCAACAACTTCTATCACTCACATCACTCAATCAAGTGACAACTTGTCACATCACTCAAAGTGACATTTGATTTGACGATTGATGTGACTAATGATTTGACGCTTGATGTGACTTGCGTGCCGCACTCGAATTCAAAATGCGAATGCGCTCGCAAACACTCGTGGGCTCGGGTTCACTAATTCCAAATTAATGAATTTTTCGTTGCGACATAATAAATGATTATGCCTAGCGAAATCACTATTCACGATGCTAACGAATTAATTCTAAATTAACTCGTTCGCCCGAATTAAAATCTAATTTTAATTCCGCGTCGAAATCCAATTTCAATTAATATATCGAATATATTAATTTATCGATTAATTCTAAATTAATCGTTATCTCTCTTTAATTGATATTTTATCCCAGATAAAATATCTCCGCAATTAATCTCAGATTAATTTTCTCTCTCATGTAATTAATCCCAGATTAATTAAAGTGTGAGTCATACTTCATCGGTGAATCTTCGGGAAGCGACCCATGAGATCCCCGGATATATTGGCAGTAAATTCGGTCGTCGGACTATCCGAACACGTAAGTACCTCGTACTACATTTATACCGATTTACAAGACAATGTTGGCTTCTAGCAAAGCGTCATGCCTACCCAATTCTCCAGAAATATGCTTACAGGAATAAGCGATCTATATCAGGCGTAGTATACATGGTATTGTGTATGTCGATCCAGTATCGGATGATCACGTGCTAGGCCTGGGGCTGGAATTGTGTCTACCCTGTACGAAGCACATATCGGATGTCCGGTGACTAGTCTCTATAATCGGATATACATGACCTTGTCATAATATCACGATAGTTGCAGCATTTAAGAGAACCAGTCCGTATCCTACGTGACCATCATCTCCACTATGACTGGAGTGATACTTCCGTCTTGACATCACACCCAACACACTACGATTCTCGATATACCCAGAAAAGGCGTACACAGAAACCGGTTAAAGCCCTAGAAGACCAAAACCAAAGTATATTGATTGTCGCAAGTATTAGCGGTGCAAGTCTCAGGTTAAGACCAAATACACCTACCCTGATTTCGGACTTCCATAGACACATAGTCATACTACCAATGGAATTCCGAGGGGGTCTATCCAGAGCGAAGCTGTTTCCCGTACCATCGGTAAAACACAACCTCCTATTACACTTGCATGAGTATCATATACCCAAATAGATGAGAACTATGTCATTGTGCCCTCACAACGCGCACAAGTATAATACTAGTCTTTTACGTATTTATCGATGTCCAATATCGATAATACTCTGACTAGGGATATTTAATGATTTATCCTTCGTGGACTGATACTGTCTCATATCATTCTCAATCCAGGAACAAATCATAGGGACCTCCTATCATTTATATATCTAGGTGATCTAATCACAAATGATAAGAGTGCAATCTCCTTTGTCACATAGTTAATTTGTACAACAACACCATGATCTGTACAAATAGTGACCCTATGGGTCATAATTGTCCAACAGAGAGGACTCAAATTTATCATTTATCATTTAAGTTAATATTTATCATTTAAGTTAATTTAGTGATTTCTATTGAAACCCTACTTCATCAGATGGGCCCACGTGTGCTTGCTTTCCAATTTAAAGTCTTGGTCAAAGCATCCACACTTTCTTCTTTTGTTTCAACAATTGCTCTCTCTCTCCTCTTAGCCCACGCCTCTTCTTTATTTTGTGAAATCCAACACTAAAACAAAACTAGGGTCCCACGTGATTTTCCCTTTTAATTTTTTTAATTGATTTTCGTTTCCAATTCCTACAAATAATAAAAATCACTAAATTAACTTAAATGATAAATATTTTCTAAATTAACATAATGATAAAAAAAAATATAATAAAATATAAAATATATAACTAAATACTTAACAATAAACCCGAATAAGCGATGTTTCAAAGTACATTTTCATGCACTTATCAATGGACAAATGCATCAAGTTAATACTCGCACCTAAATCACACAAAGCCTTACCGAATGATGGCGCTGCATTTAGACCTGGCTAAGGTTCCGGTTCGGAACCGGAACCGAACCAGAACCTAACCGGTTCGGTTAGGGTTCCTACCCTAGCTGAACCGGTTGGAACCGCTGGAACCGTTCAGTTCCAGCGATTCCAGGTTCCGGTTTAAATTTATATAATATATATATATATTTTTTTTTTTTAGATAATAATTTTATTTGTAATTTAATGTAATTATGTAATGTAATAAATTCAAATTCATAATTTTAAATTATATTCATTTATCAATCTCAATTTTTTATTTTCAATAAAGCAAAAAAAAACGGTTGGAACCGGAACCGAACGGTTCGGTTCCGGTTCTGGTTCTGGTTTCACTTTTGTGTGGAACCAGAACCGGACGGTTCGGTTCGGTTCTGAACCGGACGGTTCGGTTCTGGTTCGGAACCGAACCGAACCGAACTGCCGGTCGGGTCTAGCTGCATTCTTCTGTCAATGCTACTGTCTCGTAATCTCCTAATCTTCTCTTTCGTGACAGAATATCTTTCATGAATTTGACATAGCTGGGCATTTGTTCCAACGCTTCTGCAAATGGAATATTGATATGCAGCTTTTTGAAGATCTCAAAGAATCGACCAAACTGCTTGTCCAGTTTGTGTTTCTGGAGACGCTGTGGAAAATGTGGAGGTGGAGTAAAATGATCTCGATCATTTTCTTTTACTTCTTTTTCCTCCATATGTGGTTCTGCTTCGCTATTTTCTTTTAGAACTTCCTCAGTGGATGCCTTGATTCCAACATCTTTGTTAATTTCATTACCGCTTTTCAAAGTGATGGCATGATATTTCTCTTTTCCTTTGTTCTTTGGATTTGGTTTTATGTTGCTAGGAAGGTTACCTTGCGGTTTGTAACTCTGAGCATTGGCCAGTTGTCCCATTTGATTCTCCAGTGCTTTGATAGAAACGGCTTGGTTTTAAATTAATGCTGCTTGAAAGTCGTATTTTGCTTCTAGCTTTTTCAAGTGGGCCATCATTTCTGTTATTCCTGGTTCTTTTTCATACTCATGGCCTTTGTTTTGCTGTTGGAATCCTGGTGGTGGATTGTTCCTTTGCCCTGAATTGTTGCTCCATGCGAAATTGGGATGATTTCTCCACCCTGGGTTGTAGGTATTGAAATATGGATTGTTTCTCTGTCTGTTGAAATTGCTGACATAGTTCACCGTCTCATCATATTGGTTGTAAGATTATGCCTCTGGTGCACCTCCATATGGTGAACTTGTGGATCCAGCATTACCCTGCATCCTAAGAGTTTCCATGAATTTGCATATCTGATCCAGCTTGGCATTCATTGCTGTGTTGGCTCCGACTTCGTAGATTTCTGCTATTCGTTGAATCATACTCCTTTCTGTTGGCCACAAGGAATTATTGTTGGCCATTTCTTCAATTAAGTCCCAGGCCTGATCTTCTCATTTTGCCATTAAAACTCCTCCAACAGCAGCATCAATTGTAGTTCTCATCAATCCAGAAAGTTCATTGTATAAGGTTTGGATTTGAAGCCATTTTGCAATCTCATGGTGATGACATTTCCGGAGCAACTCCTTGTATCTCTCCCAAGCTTCGCAGAGGGATTCTGAGTCATGTTGCACAAAGGATGTAATGTCATTCCTCAGCTTTGCTATTCTGGCTGGGGGAAAGTATTTTGCAAGGAATTTGGTGGCAATAGTGTTCCAAGTTGTGATGGAACCTACCGGTAGTGAATGTAGCCAAGCCTTAGCTCTGTCTTTCAAGGAATATAGGAACAGACGCAGTCTCATTGCTTCTTCAGCCGCTCGGTTGTAATTTGAATGTGCCGCAAACTTCCAGGAAGTTGCTGATGTGGGTGTAGGCATTGCATTTTCGCATGTGAAACCCGATGATGAGTCTCAGATGGAGGCACTACCTTTTTAGCTAAGGATATTGCGGGAAACGAGGTCGGAATGGGAAATTCAGAATAAGTACGTCATCAAGTTCATTTCACAAGTTCACTGTCTTCGTTAGTGCTGCATTCGTTACTTCGTTCGAACGTCAGGCAGATTGCGGAAGTTCGTGTAGCGTTCGAATGGGCGTTCGAACGGAGTCGGTATTTCTGGTTTTGCTGCTAGCCTCGCACCCCAGCCCAATTAGCCCCCAAAGCCCATAAAACACATCCCAATTAAATAAAACATAAAATATAATCATACCTAATAAAGATAAATCAAATATATTATATACCAAACTTAACAAATATCAGGCCTAATTAAAATCAATCATAACAAATTAAATATTTTGCATTCCTAATCTAGCCAAGATTTGTCCCCCCTCAATCTAATCCTTTCCTTGTTGAATACCAAATCAAATCTCCTTTTAATGCCAAAATCCCTTCCTTGTGAGACAAAGTGAAGCCCTAGTCTTTCTCTATATAAACCGCACTTCTCCAAGGCATTCAGGGCTCCTAGTGGACGCCCATCACAAGAAATAAAGAAGCAAAGAATTTCCAACCCCCTCTCAAAGCTCTCCATTCACACCAATCACAAGAATAAATAACAAAATATTCTTTTCATCTCCTCCACTCCATAGCCGAACACATCACCCTCCTTAACCCCTCCATAACCGAAAATAACAAGCCTTTATATCTTCCTAAAGCCACCGAAACCAGCCCTATACAGCAGCCCTCCATCACCGAAAATTACAACCAAAAACCGAACTGCAGTGAACACAAACAGCACTGTTTTACACGCCCAAACAGCATTAATTTAACCCCTAAAATAGCAGCAAAATACACTTAAAACATTCCCTAAAAACCTTAAAAGTAGTAACATAAAAAACTACACTCCTATTAGCCCTCAAACAGCCCTTAAAATCCTCAAAACAGTAACATAAAAACTGCATTCATAATCCTTAAAATAATCACACAATACTGCACTAAAAACCCACAGAAAAAAACTCGGAACAGTCCGTGGAAACGTCAAAACAGGTGACCTGAACAGTGAGCAGCAAAACAGAGGCCGAACAGTAGCAGAACGGAGTTCGAACAGGAAGCAAAACAGCAAAACAGTGAGCTAGGACGCTAAACCAGTGAACCGGAGAAGTTGAGGAGCTGTACCCTTCCGACGTCCGTGAAACGCAAGCCTGAAAGTTGGCGAAAAGGTTAGACCTAAGGGTATTTTCCACACTCGTTTTCTGTTTTATTATTTATTGAATATTGCTTGCATAATTGTCATGTTGAAATGTATGTTGTGGCCCTTGAGTAGATAAATATGCATGAATTATGAGATGTTGTATGTTGTGGAATAAAATGAGAGATGTGTCAACTCTCGCGGTATATCGGATGGAAACCCGGACATAAATTTCATAGCCGATTCCGAATGGACGGTAGTGTGATCCGTACTCGGGATACAACTCTACGTACAGCTTGAGTAAACGGCACCCTCTTTTGTTTTGTGTTGCTTTGGTTTATTTATTTTTCGTCACTTGAATTCTGCATGTTGCTTATTTATGTATGATTCAATCGAGCGCATGGGCTTAGTAAGTGGAATGAAAGATCCCCTATGGGGAGGGGTTAAAGCCCTTTACCACGATGTTTTACCACGCCGGTTGATGTGTGTTCGGTTGAATGCAAGATACGTTCAATCGGGCATACTACGTTTGATATTATTGCTTTTAATTCTTTGTATACATGATTCAATCGAGCGCGTGGGCTTAGTAAGTGCAATGAAAGATCCCCTATGGGGAGGGGTTAAAACCCTTTACCACGATGCTTTGCCTCGCCGGTTTATGTGTGTTCGGTTGAATGCAAGATACGTTCAATCGGGCATACTAAGTCTGATATTATTGTTTTTAATTCTTTGAATGCATGATTCAATCGAGCGCATGGGCTTAGTAAGTGCAATGTAAGATCCCCTATGGGGAGGGGTTAAAGCCCTTTACCACGATGCTTTGCCGCGCCGGGTGGTTGATGTGTGTTCGGTTGAATGCAAGATACGTTTAATCGAACATACTGAGCTTGACATTGTTGTCTTTATTCTTGGTTGCATGCATCAGGTCTGGTTCCGTTCGAACGCGTTCTCGAACGCTACACGAACGTGAACCTTCTGTTTACCGTTCGAACGCGTTCTCGAACGTTACGCGAATGCACAGGCACTTTCTTAGTCTCCATGCATTAGGTCTGGTTCCGTTTGAACGCGTTCTCGAACGATATATGAACGCGAACCTTCTGTTTACCGTTCGAACGTATTTTCAAATGCTACGCGAACGCGCACCCACTGAACTGAGTCCTTTTCATCAGATTTCATACATAGTTTTCCTAGTAGCTATCCCCACATGTATGAATACAATGTGTTTAATGTATTAAAATTCATATACCTATGTCATGATAACATTGAGTATTATTTCTTGTGGTATATTGGATGGAAACCCATACATAAATTCTGTAGCCGATTCCGAATGGACGGTAGTACGGTCTGTACTTGGGATACAATTCCACGTACCACTTGAGAAGTGCTCACATGTGTGCTTGTGTGGTTAGTATGTGTGCTTGTGTTTTCTTGAATATAATATGCCAGTGAAGTTGTATGTTTTTCGCTCCTTTGATGTATTTTCAAGCATGCAATCTTAGATGTGAAATATATGTAAACTTAGGTGTAAGTTTTATTTTGTACATGTGAATTTAGAAGCATGATACTCTTGGAAATAAGTGCTACTTAAGCCTGATTAAATTATTACATAAATCCTTTCATTACAAGTGGCATAAGTAAGGGACCATTCCGAACCCAACGGTTTGAGGTCTTCCCTTGCGAGGGGTGAGTGCGGCCTTAAATCTCATTTTCCCGGTTCACACCGGGTGGCGACTCCATTATTCTCCGGTTTAGTCCCCCGTGGATACTCCGTACTCCCGACCGGGCCGCGAGCCCGGGACAGCATGTGTCGTCCAGTTTATGTGTTCCCACAGTCTGGCGACTCCACTGGGGATAGAGAATTGGCCCCGAATATTGTCTTGTAATGTTTGGATTTATGTTTTAATTGACCGTGTCTATAGTGGATAAAATGGGGGTTTAATCAAAGGCATTTTAAGGGTAGGTAATGGTTTGGTGTCTTCCTTCATTCACTACTTTTCTAGAAGGAAAGAGTGTGAAGTGAAGGCACCTATATGGCCATCTACTCGTAGCCTATTGTGATGGACTAATTTGGAGGACTCATTGTTTATTCCTGACACCAAGCGATAAGAGCCTAAGAGGCTTGGGTATTTAAGTGAGCCTCGCTCCACCTTCCCTCTGGGGAATCTACAACGGGAAATCCATTTGACAGTCCGTCACACACCATAGCTCATTGGCACGTACCTTAGTGTATAAAAAAGGGTGCGCTCACTTGGTCGCTCGAAACCCTGATTGGGGAGACCTAGTTGTGGGCCATCCTTCGCCGATGAGAGCCTTTGTCTATACTCCTGCGAACCCACCCATAGACCGGGTTTGTATGGTTAAAGTAATAATTATTTCCTTGAGTATGTGCTAGTGGACCATCCTCATTTGGATGCAGTTGGACCATTGTCAGAAATGCGGACTTGCTGGGGCATTTAAACTGGGGCGAGTTCGTACCTTATGACCATTGGGTCCAAAGCTTCTGAAATGTTGATGGGCCATTCCGTAGAAATTATTACTTTATGTTTGCATTATCTTTTATGCTTGTGTGTGAGAACATCGTCGTTTGGATCCATTTGGACCATTTGTCATGAGATATGGGCTTGTTGGGCCATTTAAACTGGGACAAGAACGTATTTTATGACGGTTGGGCCAAAGGCTTCTAAGTGTTGATGGGCCACTTTGTGCTTGTGTTCGGAACGTTACCATTTGGATTTAGTCGGGCTCTTTGTCATGAGATGTGAACTCATTGGGCCATTTAAACTGGGATGAGTTCACTCATATAACAATTAGCCCGAAAGCTTCTAAAATGATAACAGTCCGATTTGTTTGAAAATTTTAATTTTAATTTAGTATGTTATATATGTTACCTGCATCTCATGCACCTCATGCATGCATATATCATGTTAACACCCTCTATGTCTCAAAAAGACATCATAGATACCGTTTGGGTTAGAGAATGGACAAGGCTCATTAAAAGAACAGTAACAGTCATGAGTGAATCTGGTAATGAGGTATCTCGTATGGATCAGTTAGAGAACAGTCTCGCCAAGGTCACTGAACAGTTGCAAGCTTTGACTACTGCTGTGGCTGGTATGGTTGTGCCCCGTGCTGGGGGAATTTCTGAGAATATGAGGCGTGAGGAGCCTCTGAATGGGTTGGGGGATGATATCCCCACTTTGATGATGATATGGCAGAGTATGCAGCAGGCAGAGTATCTGGGTCTCAGGCAGAGTTACAGAAACTTCGGGATCAGGTTGAGTCGGTTATCCGCAAGATGAGGGGTAAGAATGATGATCTGCTGGATTATGACACACTGACTTTCAAGGAACAGTTGCCGGCACAGTTCAAGATGCCGGATATGGCTAAGTTTAATGGGAATGGGGATCCAAGGGTGCATCTCCGACAGTTTGTATCAGTCACGAGTTCAGTTGGCCTGTCTCAACGCCAAGTGCAGAAAATGTTTGGAATGTCACTCGAGAGAGCTCCCGTGGTGTGGTACCACAGTTTGGAGAAGAAAGTGAAGGAAGATTGGAGGGAGTTGGCGGATGCCTTCCTGAAGCAGTATGTCACTGCCTAGAGATCGATCTGTCACTCCGTGATCTGGAGAATGTTAAGCAAAAACGGAGGAGAGTTTTAAGGAGTATGTGGACCGGTGGAGGGGTCAGTTGTTGAAGATGCAGACTAGGCCCTCGGAGAAGGACCAGATTAAAATGATTATCAAGGGCACCAGGCCTTCCATTTACAGCAAGTTGAGGAGGATGACCTCCATGATTACAGACTTTCGGCAGTTGAGGGAGACTGTCATGGACATTGAAGACGAAGAGGCGGAAAACAGAAAATTCTATGGTCTGAACAGGAGGCCCGTTGGGGGAACATCGGGACAAAGCCCGTTTCTGCTGAGATTGCCGCTATCCGGAACCGGCAGTTTTCCAACTTGGGAAGGCCCCTGTCCAATGTGCTAGAGAAATTGAAGAGGCAAGGGCTCTTAAAACCCTTGGAAGCCAAACCATTACTCAATCCCCTACCATCACATTATAACCTAAGCCTTTACTGTCACTTTCACCAACAAAAGGGCCATGACACTGACAATTGTGCCCGACTCCGACATGAAATCCAAGACCTGATAAACTCCAAGAAAATACCTGACCCAGAAACAGAACAGCCTGACACACACAGAAACCCCTTACCCAATTACCGTGCCGTACCACCACCAGCCTACATGATCAATTCTGGCCTCCCAGAAGACATTGCCCTAAAATCCTTTCACCCTCTAGCCTTTTGTCTGGGAATCTGGGATAGTACTAGTGAAGATGAAACTGAGCAGGGAAAAAACTTTTGGCTTGATTTCTCTAGCAGTGACGAGGAAGAAGTAAGGGGAATGACGCGCAGTGGTCGTTTTTACAATGATATGGGTAAGGAAGTTTTGACGGATGGTAGAGAAGTGGTTGAGACTGCAGAAAACACTGAGGGGGATATAGTGCTGAGGCAATTGAGGAAGACTAGAGCACAAGTGAGTATCTGGGAACTATTATGTGCATCTCGGGAGCATAGGCAGGCTATGGTTGAAGCCTTGGGCAAGATTGTGGTACCGGAAGACGCCAACCCTGCAATGTTTGTTGGGTCAGTTCAGAAAGAAGCTTTGCAGATATCTTTTTCTGAGGATGAACTCCCAGCAGAGGGGAGAAATCATAACAGGCCTCTATTTATCAGGGCCGAGGTGAGGGGCAAGAGAACTTCATGTGTGATGGTGGATGACGGTTCGTCCATCAATGTGTGCCCGCTGAAAATTCTGGCGATATTGGGTATGAAAGCAACAGACTTGGACCCCTCCAGTATGACTATTAAGGCTTATGATGACAATAAAATGGGAGTTGAGGGTACCTTTGTGGCTGTGGTCAAGGTATGACCGATTGAAGATGAGGTTGAGTTCACGGTACTGGAAATCCCGGCTACTTTCGCCTTATTGTTGGGAAGGCCTTGGTTTCAAAAACTTGGGGGCGTGCCTTCTACTTTGCATCAGATGATCAAGTTCCCGTATGAGGGAGAAGTTGTTACCATTCGGGCTGAGTTAGATAATGTTGTGGCTGCCTTGGAGATACAACCTTTCACGAGGTTTCAGGTGTCAGCTACTTTTGAGGAGTGGGTGGATCCTAGGGTGGCTAGGATTATGGAGAAAATGAAGTTTGAGCCGGGTAAGGGTTCAAAATTACCAGATTTCAGAGGACAGACTACTCGGAAGGGTTTGGGGTACAAGTCTGATGAAGAAAAGCCAAAGGTCAAGAAAAAGGGCCTGAAACTGATGGAATGTTTTGTGAAAGCTTCAGGATATCAAGGGGAGCCTGAACCTGTGGAAGTTAATGGAATTGTGGCACCTGGATTTGAGATCTTCCAGGATATGTTGGGTAAGAAGCTGATAGTTGAAGAAATTGTGGAGAAAGAAGAAGAGAATTGGGAGGAAGAACTGATGAAGTTGGAGAGCCTGATTCTGGGAGAGGACGAAAAGCCTGAGGAAGACCTGATTGCAGAGGAAGAAGTGTCTATAGATGATGAAGACATTTACCTTCCTGATTTGTTTGAATGTACTTCCGCATTATCCAATAATAAATACATCTCTTTTGCTTACTTGCCTGAGTCATTTCCATTTACACTGCACGAATCAAGCATATTTGACATCAGTTCAGCCAGAACTATTGCATTTAACTTGGGTACACTTGAGAACCCCAAGGAAATTCTGATTGCAAGTGAAGTAACCTCCGAAGAGAGGGAGAAACTAGAAGAAGTGTTGGTCAGATATGCCAAAGTGTTTGCTTGGTCCTATGAGGACATGCCTGGGGTAGACAGAACATTGCCCAGTACACAATACCAATTTATCCAAATATGAGGCCAGTAAAAAAGAAACTCCGACGGATGAGACCAGAATGGGCTGAGAAAGTCAGAGAGGAAGTTAAGAAACAGATAGACGTGGGGTCCTGGAAGTAGTAAAGTATCCTGAATGGTTGGCTAACATAGTACCGGTGCCGAAGAAAGATGGGAAGGTCAGAATGTGTGTAGACTACAGAGATCTCAACAAGGCTTGTCCGAAAGATGATTTTCCTTTGCCGCATATAGATGTTCTGGTTGATAGTGCGGCTTTATCTGCTATGTATTCATTTGCAGATGGATTTTCAGGTTACAATCAGGTTCTCATGGCTGAGGAAGACAAACATAAGACTGCATTTGTTACTGAGTGGGGTACTTATTGTTACAAGATTATGCCATTTGGGCTTAAGAATGCGGGGGCTACTTATCAGCGGATGGCCACTACACTTTTCCACGACTTGATGCACAAAGAGATTGAGTGTATGTGGATGAACATGTGGTGAAATCAGAGACAAGAGTTGGGCATATTGAAGCACTGGAAAGGTTCCTTCAGAGGTTGACAGATACAACTTGCGGCTTAATCCCAAGAAATGTGTGTTTGGGGTGACATCAGGGAAATTGCTTGGTAATACAGTAGGAATGGGCGAATAGAGGTAGATTCTGATAAGATCAAGGCAATCACAGAAGCCTGCACCGAGGACAGAAAAAGAAGTCAGAGCATTCCTGGGGAAGATTCAGTACATCCGGTTCATCGCCAAGTATACATCAGTATGTGAGCCTATCTTCAAACTGTTGAGAAAAGATCAACCAGTGAGATGGAATGAACAGTGTCAGACAGCCTTCGACAAAATCAGAGAGTACTTGGTAAAGCCTCCTGTATTGAACCCTCCGAGACCGGGCAGACCTTTGATTGTATTTGGCTATAGAATCAGAAGCCCTAGGGGCAATGATGGTACAGGCAGATGAGACAGGGGGGTAGAACATGCAGTCTATTATGAGTAAGAAGATGCTCTCGTATGAGGCTCGGTATCATTGCCGTGGTATGGCCTTCCAGAAAGTTGCGACATTACTTCCAGTCATACAAGATCCAGGTAGTGGCAAAGGAGAATCCTCTGAAGTATCTTCATTCGGTGCCTTCACTAGTGGGAAAATTGGGCAGATGGTTGGTATTGTTGAGTATCTCACCTCCAAAGTGATCAAATGGCGAGCAGTAGCAGAGTTTCTGGCATTGCAACTGTTGAGGGGGATCAGTATAAGTTTGAATTTCCAGACGAAGAGATCCAAGCAATAACAGTTCAGAGATGGAAGATGTATTTTGACGGAGCAGTGAATTACAAGGGAGCCGAAATTGGGATCGTGATAGTGCCCCCGAGGGAGAGACTTTTCCTTTAGCCAAGGGGTTGACATTCATAGTGACTAATAACATGGCCGAGTATGAAGCATGTGCTTTTGGTTTGACAGCATTGATAGCCTTGAAGGCCGGGAGTGTGGAAGTCTACGGAGATTCCATGTTGGTAGTCCAGCAAATGCGAGGAGAGTGGGAATTGAAAGAAGAACGGTTGAAACCTTACTTTTTCACCTGAGAAAGTTGGCACAGGTTATTCTCCGAGTGTAAGTTTCAGCACTTACCGAGAGAAGAGAATCAGATGGCAGACGCATTGGCTACAACTTGCAGCAACTTGGGAGAATCCAGAAAAGTTAGTGATGAGACCGTTGATACTGACAACAGCGAGCAGACCTGTTTATAAGATAGAAAGAATTCTGGAAGTTGAGGTCGACGACGGTAAACCTTGGTATTATGACATTCAGAGATATCTGGAACATGGCGAACTCCCGGAAGGGGCAGGCAGAAAAGACAGAATAGCCATTCAGAAGTTGGCTTCCCAGTATGTGATTTTGAAAGGGGAACTGTACAAGAGGCAAGCAAACGGTATTCAGTTGAAGTGTTTGAGAAAAGAAGAAGATCAATATCTAATGGAAGAAATACACGCCGGGGTATGTGGTCCGCACATGAACGGGTTGAATATGTCCCGTAAAATAGTGAGACAAGGTTTTTATTGGTCAACCATGGAAACAAACTGCGCGAAGATGGTAAAGCACTGTCATGATTGTCAAGCACATGGTAATTTGAATCACTTACCGCACACAGAGTTACACGGGCTGTCAGAGCCGTGGCCTTTCTCAGCATGAGGAATTGATATGATTGGAGAAATTCGACCGAATGCATCGAATGGGCATCGCTTTATAGTAGTGGCAGTAGATTACTTCTCGAAGTGGGTGGAAGCCAAATCATTATGCAATGTTACAGCAAAACAGATGGCAAAGTTTATAGCGCGAAACATCATTTGTCGGTATGGTATGCCGCATCATGTAGTGACAAACAACGGAGTTCAGTTTCAAGGAGAGACGAAGGCAATGTTGTAGAGGTACGGGATAGGCCACCACAAGTCATCACCGTACAGGCCACAGGCAAATGGGGCAGTTGAGGCAGCCAACAAGACCATAAAGACGATTTTAGCCAGATGACAGAGACAGAGAACTGCAGAGATTGGCCGAGAAACTACCATATGCTCTGTGGGGTTACAGAACATCAGTAAGGACAGCAACAGGTGATTTGGTACTTAAGCAGTCGAGGCCATCGACGACAGATCCGATAGGAAAATTCAGACCACACTGGGAATGACCTTACATAGTGCAGAAGGTAATGGGAAATGGAGCAGTGAAGCTATCAGACTTAGAGGAGAACGAGTTCACCGAGCCGATCAATGTAGACAGATTGAAGCAATACTTTGCCTGAGGGAGAGAAGACCGAGCAGTCACCACGGGTATTAGCAGAATACCTAACCCAACGGGATAAGAAAATCATTCATGCATACAAGTAACATTGCCTTCTCTTTATGTTTGTTTTTGTTTTGTGGTCGCAGGTTCGAAGAAAGGAGAAAGCAGCAGAAATGAGCCAAGCAGCGTCAGCGAAATTTCAGTTTTTGGGATGAGTCCCAAGGGGCGAGGCCCATATCAGCTTGGGGGCGAGGCCCATATCAGCTTGAGGGCGAGGCCCCCGTTGTCAGTTGTAGTTCCAGGTCGAGCTGCCCAGGGTCGAGGTACCCACTACATCATCAGTTCGAGGGCGAGGTCCCTATGGTCAGCGGTGTTGGGTCGAGGTGCCCAGGGTCGAGGTGCCCCCGTTGTCAGTTGTAGTTCTGGGTCGAGGTGCCCACTACATCATCAGTTCGAGGGCGAGGTCCCTATTGTCAGCGGTATTGGGTCGAGGTGCCCAGGGTCGAGGTACCCCCGTTGTCGGTTGCAGTTATTGGGATGCGTCCCAGGATCGAGGTCCACTGCATCACCAACTCAGCTCGAGGCAGCAGCCGAGCCAGGTAAGTGAAAATGCATTGCATAACTTTGATATGATTGTTCAAAGCCACACACTGCACAAGTCCCATCAAAGTGGGGGCGACTGTAGGCATTGCATTTTCGCATGTGAAACCCGATGATGAGTCTCAGTTGGAGGCACTACCTTTTTAGCTAAGGATATTGCGGGAAACGGAGGTCGGAATGGGAAATTCAGAATAAGTACGTCATCAAGTTCATTTCACAAGTTCACTGTCTTCGTTAGTGCTGCGTTCGTTACTTCGTTCGAACGTCAGGCAGATTACGGACGTTCGTGTAGCGTTCGAATAGGCGTTCGAACGGAGTCGGTATTTCTGGTTTTGCTGCTAGCCTCGCACCCCAGCCCAATTAGCCCCCCAAAGCCCATAAAACACATCCCAATTAAATAAAACATAAAATATAATCATACCTAATAAAGATAAATCAAATATATTATATACCAAACTTAACAATATCATGCCATTAAAATCAATCATAACAAATTAAATATTTTGCATTCCTAATCTAGCCAAGATTTGTCCCCCCCCCCCCTCATCTAATCCTTTCCTTGTTGAAACCAAATCAAATCCTCCTTTTAATGCCAAAATCCCTTCCTTGTGAGACAAGGTGAAGCCCTAGCTTTTCTCTATATAAACCGCACCTCTCCAAGGCATTCAGGGCTCCTAGTGGACGCCCATCACAAGAAATAAAGAAGCAAAGAATTTCCAACCCCCTCTCAAAGCACTCCATTCACACCAATCACAAGAATAAGTAACAAAATATTCTTTTCATCTCCTCCACTCCATAGCCGAACACATCACCCTCCTTAACCCCTCTATAATCGAAAATAACAAGCCTTTATATCTTCCTAAAGCCACCGAAACCAGCCCTATACAGCAGCCCTCCATCACCGAAAATTACAACCAAAAATCGAACTGCAGTGAACACAAACTGCACTATTTTACACGCCCAAACAGCATTAATTTAACCCCTAAAACAGCAGCAAAATACACTTAAAACATTCCCTAAAAACCTTAAAAGTAGTAACATAAAAACTGCACTCCTATTAGCCCTCAAACAGCCCTTAAAATCCTCAAAACAGTAACATAAAAACTGCATTCATAATCCTTAAAATAATCACACAATACTGCACTAAAAACCCACAGAAAAAAACTCGGAACAGTCCGTGGAAACGTCAAAACAGGTGACCTGAACAGTGAGCAGCAAAACAGAGGCGCCGAACAGTAGCAGAACGGAGTTCGAACAGGAAGCAAAACAGCAAAACAGTGAGCTAGGACGCTAAACCAGTGAACCGGAGAAGTTGAGGAGCTGTACCCTTCCGACGTCCGTGAAACGCAAGCCTGAAAGTTGGCGAAAAGGTTAGACCTAAGGGTATTTTCCACACTCGTTTTCTGTTTTTTTATTATTATTGAATATTGCTTGCATAATTGTCATGTTGAAATGTATGTTGTGGCCCTTGAGTAGATAAATATGCATGAATTATGAGATGTTGTATGTTGTGGAATAAAATGAGAGATGTGTCAACTCTCGCGGTATATCGGATGGAAACCCGGACATAAATTTCATAGCTGATTCCGAATGGACGGTAGTATGATCTGTACTCGGGATACAACTCTACGTACCGCTTGAGTAAACGGCACCCTCTTTTGTTTTGTGTTGCTTTGGTTTATTTATTTTTCGTCACTTGAATTCTGCATGTTGCTTATTTATATATGATTCAATCGAGCGCATGGGCTTAGTAAGTGGATTAAAAGATCCCCTATGGGGAGGGGTTAAAGCCCTTTACCACGATGCTTTACCGCGCCGGTTGATGTGTGTTCGGTTGAATGCAAGATACGTTCAATCGGGCATACTACGTTTGATATTATTGCTTTTAATTCTTTGTATGCATGATTCAATCGAGCGTGTGGGCTTAGTAAGTGCAATGAAAGATCCCCTATGGGGAGGGGTTAAAACCTTTACCACGATGCTTTGCCTCGCCGGTTGATGTGTTTGGTTGAATGCAAGATACGTTCAATCGGGCATACTAAGTCTGATATTATTGTTTTTAATTCTTTGAATGCATGATTCAATCGAGCGCATGGGCTTATTAAGTGCAAAGTAAGATCCCCTATGGGGAGGGGTTAAAGCCCTTTATCACGATGCATTGCCGCGCCGGTTGATGTGTGTTCGGTTGAATGCAAGATACGTTTAATCGGACATACTGAGCTTGACATTGTTGTCTTTATTCTTTGTGTTGCATGCATCAGGTCTGGTTCCATTCGAACGCGTTCTCGAACGCTACACGAATGTGAACCTTCTGTTTACCATTCGAACGTGTTCTCGAACGTTACGCGAACGCACAGGCACTTTCTTAGTCTCTTCATGCATTAGGTCTGGTTCCGTTCGAACGCGTTCTCGAACGCTATACGAACGCGAACCTTCTGTTTACCGTTCGAACGCGTTCTCGAACGCTACGCGAACGGACTCGCACTTTCTTAGTCTTATCATGCATCAGGTCCGGTTCCGTTCGAACGCATTTTCGAACGCTATACGAACGCGAACCTTCTGTTTACCGTTCGAACGTATTTTCAAACGCTACGCGAACGCGCACCCACTGAACTGAGTCCTTTTCATCAGATTTCATACATAGTTTTCCTAGTAGCTATCCCCACATGTATGAATACAATGTGTTTAATGTATTAAAATTCATATACCTATGTCATGATAACATTTGAGTATTATTTCTTGTGGTATATTGGATGGAAACCCATACATAAATTCTGTAGCCGATTCCGAATGGACGGTAGTACGGTCTGTACTTGGGATACAATTCCACGTATCACTTGAGAAGGTGCTCACATGTGTGCTTATGTGGTTAGTATGTGTGCTTGTGTTTTCTTGAATATAATATGCCAGTGAAGTTGTATGTTTTTCGTTCCTTTGATGTATTTTCAAGCATGCAATCTTAGATGTGAAATATATGTAAACTTAGGTGTAAGTTTTATTTTGTACATGTGAATTTAGAAGCATGATACTCTTGGAAATAAGTGCTACTTAAGCCTGATTAAATTATTACATAAATCCTTTCATTACAAGTGGCATAAGTAAGGGACCATTCCGAACCCAACGGTTTGAGGTCTTCCCTTGCGAGGGGTGAGTGCGGCCTTAAATCTCATTTTCCCGGTTCACACCGGGTGGCGACTCCATTATTCTCCGGTTTAGTCCCCCGTGGATACTCCGTACTCCCGACCGGGCCGCGAGCCCGGGACAGCATGCGTCGTCCAGTTTATGTGTTCCCACAGTCTGGCGACTCCACTGGGGATAGAGAATTGGCCCCGAATATTGTCTTGTAATGTTTGGATTTATGTTTTAATTGACCGTGTCTATAGTGGATAAAATGGGGGTTTAATCAAAGGCATTTTAAGGCTAGGTAATGGTTTGGTGTGTCTTCCTTCATTCACTACTTTTCTAGAAGGAAAAGCTGTGAAGGCACCTAGATGGCCATCTACTCGTAGCCTATTGTGATGGACTAATTTGGAGGACTCGTTGTTTATTCCTGACACCAAGCGATAAGAGCCTAAGAGGCTTGGGTATTTAAGTGAGCCTCGCTCCACCTTCCCTCTGGGGAATCTACAACGGGAAATCCATTTGACAGTCCGTCACACACCATAGCTCATTGGCACGTACCTTAGTGTATAAAAAAGGGTGCGCTCACTTGGTCGCTCGAACCCTTGATTGGGGAGACTGATGAGTGGTATTTATATCACTATTTCCCACTCATTAAACTTAATATTTGTATAGTTTCTTGAGTTTTGTGAACGTTTTGATGTGTTTTATTGTTATTTTGCAGATAAATAAAGTTTGGACAGCACTGGAGGCAATTTGGGGCAAAACCGGACAAAAATGCGTCGACAGGGATATTTTAGTCTTTTCCGCGTCGCGACGCCAAGACCTTCAGCGTCGCGACGCCCAGCATGAGCCGAATCTGCTAACGTGCGCCAGGTCAACGGTCAACAATTCGAGAAGTTTGACTTTGCTAAAATGCGCGCGTGCCACGTGTCACCATCACATACCATCTGCTAACATGCGCCGTGACAGATGAAGAACTTAATGCAGAAATTTTCAAATACATCTGTGAAGAAAAGGTGGAGCAAGAAGCAGAGCAAATAGAAGAGCAAACGTCTGACCTTATTAAAGATCCAGAGCATTCAGGAAAAAACATCGCTGTTTTGGGGAGTACAAACCAGAAATCACCCAGAAGCTTGAAAGAATGGAACTTCCATTCCAAGTCAAGCACCATACGAGACCTCCTAATTTTATTACTTTCTTTTCAGGAACCACTGGAGCAACAAAGATCAAAAAGGTGGCACGATCACTGAATAAGACAAAATTCTTTTTACCACTTTACCGTTGGAAAAGACCTTTCAAAAGCAACGCTCACGGGATTGTCTTTAATCGGACATCCAAAATGACACTGAAACCTCCTTAACAGATAAATTTCAGTCATGTCTGGCTGAAGACGAAAAATTTAGCGCTAGCAGGGAGGCAACCCATGCAATTTGTTGTAATTTATTTATTTATTTATTTTTGTGTGTGAACTTTTTGATTTGTGTTATTTTGCAGGAAAAATTAAAATGGAATTTATCAGGACAAAGCAAGCCAGTACAGGCGGGATTTTTAAAATAAAATTTGACAAAATCACGAAGATACAAAGTTGATCCAGACGACAGCCAAGTAAGGAGACATCTTTTGAGACGCGTCCCTATGGATTTATCCGTCACAAGACATGATTTTGTTAAAAAAACAAAAAAAAAAAAAATCAGCGTCGCGACGCTGACACGAAATCACAGAACATAAGCAGAGGCACCGCAGATCTCATTTTTTACTTCTTCTTCTTCCTCAAACACCTCCAACAGCCGCAACCTTCACTAAATCTTCCCCAGCCGAGATCCACACCGTGAGCAACCACCACGAGCCACCCTAGCCGTGACCTTCATCACCGTAACTGAACCCATCATCATCTTCTTCCTCAAACATCACCGAGGTCCACCTTTGCCGAACCAGCCAAGATCTGCCGTGAGCCTCATCACCATCAAAAACCAAGCTTCGGCGAATCCACCGAGATCCATCACAGCCACTTCAACCAGAAACCAACAACCACCATCAAACCAAGATCCACCCCTTGCCGTGACCGAAACCCACCAGCAACCGAACCAAATTCGAGTGCCATCGTGACCGTGAACCTCACGACCGAGACCCACAGCCGCAACTATCGCCACTGTCTCGCCTGAACCAAACCACACAAGACCGATCATTACGGATCTCCAACCCAAAGCCACGAACCCACTCTTGCCGAAACCAGAAGCCATCACCTGAGACCAAAACAGAGAAACTGTGAACCACCACCGAGTCACCAACGAACCAAACCGAGAGAACCCACCACTGCCAAAATCAGATTTTGAGATTAACATTAATGATTTGAAAAAAAAATTTTGATTTGGTAATTGGTAAATTGATTTGGTAATTAGGTTGAATTGTGGTGTGTTTGATTTGGGAATTTTGAATTACGAAGGGGGGTTGGATGTGGATTAATTTGATTAGTAGATTTTGGGAGCGAAGAGTTGATTAGAGTGTTTGTGGCATTTGATAGATTTAGGTTGTTTTGGATATCAAAATTCAGGGGAGACTCTGTCGGATTTTCCTGAAAAATACCAAAGTTGGGATTTGATTGGTGATAATTTTTTAGGATGAATTTGGGGAAATTTTGAGTTTTTAGAGGTGATTCTGCCAAAAATTTTAATGAAAAATGGTCAAACAGCAATTGTGGTAAGAACCGTTAATTTGGACATAAATGATTCCTATCGGTAATTTTTCCTGTAAAATTTCAGCTGACTAGGTAATATCTTCTAATTCTCTTTTGTGTATACATAGTGTGAACTTTTTAATTTTGTGTGTTATTTTTGTAGGGAAAAGCACAAACAGAGCATTTTAAGACAGAAGAAATTGTTTTGGCAATTAAAGAGAAGAAACAATTCTTAACGATGGCTGAGTAAAGAATAAAATCTTGAGGACACATTCCTAATGATTTATACTATGCGAGTGGCGTATTGCATACACAATTCCGTTGCTTTAATCATTGCTTTGATTTGCTTTTCTTTTGTAATTATCTTTATTTTCGTAGACAGGATCCAGACTTTTTGACCTTTCACGATTCATTTTGTTGTTTAGCTAACAATCGTCCTCTGAAAGATACTTGTGCTATTATTGTATTCACCCTTTTCAGGTACTATAAATTCAGCCCGTCATTGCACTTTTGAAGGCATCCATGATTTGAAAAAGAAATACATAAAAAATGGAAGCAACTTCAAGAAGACGAGTTGAGAACATCTGTGTGTTTTGCGGTGGTAGTACTGTTGGTACTAAACCACAATACATAGAAGCAGCACATGAATTGGGTCGAGTCTTAGCAGCAAGGAATATGCACCTAATATATGGCGGAGGAAATCTCGGACTTATGGGGATCGTTTCAAAGGCCGTACAGGAAGGAGGCAATCATGTTTTGGGAATCATCCCAAAACCCTTGGCAGAAGCAAATCTTATTGAACCAACAAACGGGAGAGGAACTGATCGTGCCAGGTATGTCTGAACGACTGGTAGAAATGATTAACCGTTCTGATGCTTTTATTGCTTTGCCAGGTGGCTTGGGCACATTGGAGGAAATTTTATTGTACTATCTTGGGCGAACCTAAACATACACCAAAAACCAATTGGGTTGTACAACGTTGATGGGTTTTATGATTTTCTTTGTGTGTTTCTGGATGATGCTCGGAGAAATGGGTTCGTGTCAAAACCTATGAAAGAACTCCTTTCACTGCCAGAACTGCTCCAGATCTAATTGACCAACTCATAGCCTATGAACCGAAAGTTGACCCTATCATTTCAAAAATAAATTGGTCCGAGGACGATCGTGGTAAGAGACGTCGAATTAATCTGGATCTTAACCTGTAATTTTCCTGTAGAATTTCAACTAACCAGGTATTATTTTCTAAACTCTTCTTCTACTGTTTAAGACATTGGGGACAATGTCTCATTTAGGTTTGGGGGTGAGGTGAGGTATAGTTAATAGTACTTGTTTGTATTTTTAGTCCAAAATTTTTCGAAAAATACAAAAAAAATTGAAAATTTTCAAAAATTACAAAAATATTTTGCATTTTTTGTGTTTTTATTTAACTAAAAAGGTGAAATGGATTGGTAAAAAATAGCCGAGTAAGGAGTTTCCACTCTTGAGACGTATTTCAATCCATTTATTTCGAAATAAGTTAATTTTGTTTATTTCATTTTGAATTATTTAATTTGTGAATTCTCCATAATACTGACTAAAATGATCTTCATATGCTCATTTGACAGGTATTATCAACATGCATAGTAACATACAGACATGAGCTGTAATTGAAAAGTTTGTAATATTCCGTGCTCTAGTTTAATTGGAGGAAGCATCTATAAATAGTGATGGAGTAAAAAAAAAAAAAAAAAAATTCTGATGTTAAAAAAATAAAGTATTTAAAGATCCGGGTTATTAAGTCTGTAAGGGTGTTTTAACACCTAGTGCCCTAAAACCAACTGGTTTGGGAGTCATTGGCCCAAAGCTCGCTACATGGATCAAAGATACTGCAAAAAAATATATTTATATCTGAAGTCTGAGTAATTAAGTTCATAGGGGTGTCTTAACACCTGGTGCCCTAAAGCCAACTGGTTTGGGAGTCACCAACCCAAAGCTCGCTACATAGACGGAAGGTATTGTATATAATAAAAAGTCAAAATCAGAAAAAGCAAGAAAAAATCAGAAAAAAAAAATTATTCCATTGCTACAAAAAGGTGTGAAATCTGAAAGAACTTTAGGACAAAAATATTACTCTCTTATCAACTGCAATTATGACTGTTGTGGGCAAAAATGAGTTGTTTAAATATTATGTTGGTTGTGTATATGGAGAATGGTAAAAATAATCGGAGAATTTACTTATTTAGTAATTTAGAAGAAAAACAAAACAATTAGTAACTTGTAGTAGAAGTTTCACCTGATTAGTCACTAACTTTCTTTATTCTCTTTTTGCTTGTCTTTTGCTTTTGTGTGCATTAGTTTTAATACCTTTTTACTTTTGTAAAATGTTTGTGGGTATCATTGCTGTAAACCCTCACGAGACTACAACTCGTCCACTAGGGACACCTAGGGGTTTAAAGGCTTGTTGCATACGCTAAATGCAACCGTGATCCCTACGAAAATGGCTTAGATAAATTTTATTATGTATTTTGTATTTTGCTCGAGGACTAGCAAAATGTTAGGTTTGGGGGTGTGATGAGTGGTATTTATATCACTATTTCCCACTCATTAAACTTAAATTTTGTATAGTTTCTTGAGTTTTGTGAACGTTTTGATGTGTTTTATTGTTATTTTGCAGATAAATAAAGTTTGGACAGCACTGGAGGCAATTTGGGGCAAAACCGGACAAAAATGCGTCGACAGGGATATTTTAGTCTTTTCCGCGTCGCGACGCCCAGCATGAGCCGAATCTGCTAACGTGCGCCAGGTCAACGGTCAACAATTCGAGAACTTTGACTTTGCTAAAATGCGCCGTGCCACGTGTCACCATCACATACCATCTGCTAACATGCGCCGTGCCACGTGTCATCATCATATGCTGCCGACACTTTGACTTGACACATGTCGTCTTGTCATCAGCCATGTCAGCGGTCAACGAGTCAACTCGCCATGTGTCACGCCACGTCATCAGACACGTCACAAGGTCAACAAAGTCAACTTGCCACGTCAGCATCAGCCAATCACAGCGTGACACGTGTCGCCACGTGTCGCAATCATATTGTGCCGACAATTGCAAACACCGCCAGAGCCACGTCATCGCCACGTCAGCGCCACGTCATCGCCACATCAGCATGACGTCATCAATGACGTCATCACAATAATTGAGTCTTAGCCGCCTTGCCACGTGTCGCGTGAACAGTCAGCCGCCATGCCACGTGTCGTCTCCTCAGCAAGCCACGTCGACAAATCCAGCGTCGCGACGCTGAGCTCCTTGGCGTCGCGACGCTGGAACAGTGAAAAATATTTCTATAAATACTGCGCGAATTTCAGAATTTTAGGACACCTCTCTCTCTCTTGATTTCTCTCTCTAGAGAGAGTTTCTCTCTCTAGAATTTTTATTTTTTTAGTTTTTTAATTTTTAGTTTTGTAATTTATTTAATTACCATTGTAATAATAGTAATTTAATTTTTACTTTTACTTTTTACAGTTTTTTACTATTCATGAGAAAGTAATTTCCCAGCTAGGGTGAAAGGTAATTCTTTTACTGTTACTATTTAGATTAATCTCCCTTAAAAATAATATATTACTAATTAAAAATACTGATTAATAAAGGATACCGCTATATTGGTCGGTTGGTATATTTATTTTCTGTTGGTTTGAACCTGATTAATCAAGGATACCGCCAGATTGGTCGGTTGATAAATTTATTTTGGTACCGCCTTTATGGCTGGATTATGGACAAATATTACCGCCTATATGGCTGGTTGGACTTAATTGGACTTAATCAGGATACCGCCAGATTGGTCGGTTGGTTAAATAATATCACAGTTTATATATTATTTTATGGGAGATATCTAAATTAGTAGTAGTAAAAGTAATTCCTTTTACCTTAGCATTTATTTATTGTAATTTACTTTTCAGTATTTACTTTACCGCATTTTTATTTTATGTCTTTTACTTTTATGTTTTTACTAGTCTTAGTTATGTGTTAGTTTTCTAAGGTTGTGATGATTTTCAATATCACCAGTTTATAAGGGTTAGATTATAGTTTGGTATTATAAAGATTTATTTATTGAGTCTTAATCTTAATGCTTTTTATTAATTGGCCATTAATAAAATTGATTAGGTAAACTTAAAATGAACTAGACATATGGATTTTAAGTTTAAGACCTTAGACTCAATAGCCCACGATCTTCCTTGAGGATAGATAACCCTTTAATAGATTTCCTTACAGGATAGGAATATACCTGTCGGGCGAGGGTAGCCATAATTGGAACTCAATCCTAATGAATCCAGATAATGTGGTTGACATAGGAATATGGTTCAATTGGGTTATACTGGGTATTTGTGTCTGACCATCGACAGATGCTTTCGCATAATTTCGTGTTCCAGGTTAATAAATCATTGTATTTCCTAACTATAAAATAATCACTTCATATTTATAATGGTATTGGAATAAATCACAACCCTAGATCTTTGTGTCTTTTGTATTTTCCTTAGTATTTTCTTTTGTCTTTTTATTTATTTATTTTGCAAAGCCAAATCAACCAAACAAACAAACAATCTCTCTCATCTCCATTTAATTAGATATTTGTAAATAAATAGATTCAACAATTAATAACAACAGTAGGAATTAAGTCCTCGTGGGATCGATATTTTTATACTACTTGAACGATACGTGCGCTTGCGTTATACGTGTGTGTTTACGCCGGTCAAGTTTTTGGCGCCGTTGCCGGGGACTTATATTTCTTGAGTTGTTAATTTTGAAACTATCTAATTTACTTATATCTAATTTTCTTTATTTTATTTTGTAATTTTTATTCTTTTGTTTTCAGGTGATTAAAAAAAAATGGAACATTATTGGGAGATTGAAAGATCACAACTTTATAAGAAGATACACCCCAAATCTGGGAGCAACAGTCCGGTTTTCTGAGGCCTGTTGTTGCCCCAATGACTATCACTGGATGCCAGAACCAAGCGATTATGCGAGTACAACTACAATTCAGGGTGGCAGAACTATCAGAATCCTCATGGTATGATGAGCCAACATATTTCACAGAACCATCACATTTTCCATCTTATCCACCATCTTCCTTTGATCCTTATCAAGAACCAGAAACCATCCGAGGAAGATCAATTAATTCACATGTTCAAAGAACAGGAAGCTCGATTTGATGCACAAATTCAGAGTAACGCAGAATCCATTCAAAAAATGACAGATCAGATCAGACAATTAACAGAAAACCAAACATCATACCTCAAGAACCAGTTTCAGATAACACTGAGGAAACCTCAGAGCACCAAACATTTCACGATGACACCTTAACAGAGGAGGAGGCTGAGGAGAATCAAAGACCAGAGGTATCAGTTCAGGAACCCGAACCGGAAAAGTCTCGATTTGATTTCTATTATTCAGATTCTGACGAGGATGAAGCTGAAATGTTTGTGCCAACTGCATCAAAAATTGAGGATGGAATTCTGTATCCTCAAAATGAAGATCTTGGAGATTCCATTGCACAAATGTTTGATGAAGATCTACCTGAGCCAATCATTTCAACCAGATCAGAGGATGAAGACCTAAAATCTAACATTTCTTTTCAGGTTGAAAATTTTGAAACATGTATTTCACAGATGACAGATGAAGAACTTAATGCAGAAATTTTCAAATACATCTGTGAAGAAAAGGTGGAGCAAGAAGCAGAGCAAATAGAAGAGCAAACGTCTGACCTTATTAAAGATCCAGAGCATTCAGGAAAAACATCGCTGTTTTGGGGAGTACAAACCAAAGAAATCACCCAGAAGCTTGAAAGAATGGAACTTCCATTCCAAGTCAAGCACCATACGAGACCTCCTAATTTTATTACTTTCTTTTCAGGAACCACTGGAGCAACAAAGATCAAAAAGGTGGCACGATCACTGAATAAGACAAAATTCTTTTTACCACTTTACCGTTGGAAAAGACCCTTCAAAAGCAACGCTCACGGGATTGTCTTTAATCGGACATCCAAAACGACACTGAAACCTCCTTAACAGATAAATTTCAGTCACGTCTGGCTGAAGACGAAAAATTTAGCGCTAGCAGGGAGGCAACCCATGCAATTTGTTGTAATTATTTATTTATTTATTTATTTATTTTTTGTGTGTGAACTTTTTGATTTGTGTTATTTTTGCAGGAAAAATTAAAATGGAATTTATCAGGACAAAGCAAGCCAGTACAAGCGGGATTTTCAAAATAAAATTTGACAAAATCACGAAGATACAAGTTGATCCAGGCGACAGCCAAGTAAGGAGACATCTTTTGAGACGCGTCCCTATGGATTTATCCGTCACAAGACATGATTTTGTTAAAAAAAAAAAAAAAAATCAGCGTCGCGACGCTGACCGAAATCACAGAACATAAGCAGAGGCACCGCAGATCTCATTTTTTACTCTTCTTCTTCTTCTCAACACCTTCACAACCAGCCGCAACCTTCACTAAATCTTCCCCAGCCGAGATCCACACCGTGAGCAACCACCACGAGCCACCTAGCCGTGACCTTCATCACCGTAACTGAACCCATCATCATCTTCTTCCTCAAACATCACGAGGTCCACCTTTGCCGAACCAGCCAAGATCTGCCGTGAGCCTCATCACCATCAAAAACCAAGCTTTGCCGAATCCACGAGATCCATCACAGCCACTTCAACCAGAAACCAACAACCACCATCAAACCAAGATCCACCCCTTGCCGTGACCGAAACCCACCAGCAAACCGAACCAAATTCGAGTGCCATCGTGACCGTGAACCTCACGACCGAGACCCACAGCCGCAACTATCGCCACTGTCTCGCCTGAACCAAACCACACAAGACCGATCATTACGGATCTCCAACCCAAAGCCACGACCCACACTTGCCGAAACCAGAAGCCATCACCTGAGACCAAAACAGAAAACCGTGAACCACCACCGAGTCACCAACGAACCAAACCGAGAGAACCCACCACTGCCAAAATCAGATTTGAGATTAACATTAATGATTTGAAAAAAAAATTTTGATTTGGTAAATTGATTTGGTAATTAGGTTTGAATTGTGGTGTGTTTGATTTGGGAATTTGAATTACGAAGTGTTGGATTGTGGATTAATTTGATTAGTAGATTTTGGGAGCGAAGAGTTGAATTGGAGTGTTTGTGGCATTTGATAGATTTAGGTTGTTTTGGATAATCCAAAATTCAGGGGAGACTCTGTCGGATTTTCCTGAAAATACCAAAGTTGGGATTTGATTGGTGATAATTTTTTAGGATGAATTTGGGGAAATTTTGAGTTTTAGAGGTGATTCTGCCAAATTTTTAATGAAAAATGGTCAACAGCAATTGTGGTAAGAACCGTAATTTGGACATAAATGATTCCTATCGGTAATTTTTCCTGTAAAATTTCAGCTGACTAGGTAATATCTTCTAATCTCTTTTGTGTATACATAGTGTGAACTTTTTAATTTTGTGTGTTATTTTTGTAGGGAAAAGCACAAACAGAGCATTTTAAGACAGAAGAAATTGTGTTTGGCAATTAAAGCGAAGAAACAATTCTTTAACGATGGCTGAGTAAAGAATAAAATCTTGAGACACATCCTAATGAATTTATACTATGCGAGTGGCGTATTGCATACACAATTCCGTTGCCTTAATCATTGCTTTGATTTGCTTTTCTGTTGTAATTATCTTTATTTTCGTAGACAGGATCCAGACTTTTTGACCTTTCACGATTCATTTTGTTGTTTAGCTAACAATCGTCCTCTGAAATACTTGTGCTATTATTGTATTCACCCTTTTCAGGTACTATAAATTCAGCCCGTCATTGCACTTTTGAAGGCATCCATGATTTGAAAAAGAAATACATAAAAAATGGAAGCCACTTCAAGAAGATGAGTTGAGAACATCTGTGTGTTTTGCGGTAGTACTGTTGGTACTAAACCACAATACATAGAAGCAGCACATGAATTGGGTCGAGTATTAGCAGCAAGGAATATGCACCTAATATATGGCGGAGGAAATCTCGGACTTATGGGGATCGTTTCAAAGGCCGTACAGGAAGGAGGCAATCATGTTTTGGGAATCATCCCAAAACCCTTGGCAGAAGCAAATCTTATTGAACCAACAAACGGAGAGGAACTGATCGTGCCAGGTATGTCTGAACGACTGGTAGAAATGATTAACCGTTCTGATGCTTTTATTGCTTTGCCAGGTGGCTTGGGCACATTGGAGGAAATTTTTATTGTACTATCTTGGGCGAACCTAAACATACACCAAAAACCAATTGGGTTGTACAACGTTGATGGGTTTTATGATTTTCTTTGTGTGTTTCTGGATGATGCTCGGAGAAATGGGTTCGTGTCAAAACCTATGAAAGAACTCATATTCACTGCCAGAACTGCACCAGATCTAATTGACCAACTCATAGCCTATGAACCGAAAGTTGACCCTATCATTTCAAAAATAAATTGGTCCGAGGACGATCGTGGTAAGAGACGTCGAATTAATCTGGATCTTAACCTGTAATTTTCCTGTAGAATTTCAACTAACCAGGTATTATTTTCTAAACTCTTATTCTACTGTTTAAGACATTGGGGACAATGTCTCATTTAGGTTTGGGGGTGAGGTATAGTTAATAGTACTTGTTTGTATTTTTAGTCCAAAATTTTTCGAAAAATACAAAAAAAAATTGAAAATTTTTCAAAAATTACAAAAATATTTTGCATTTTTTGTGTTTTTATTTTAACTAAAAAGGTGAAATTGGTAAAAAATAGCCGAGTAAGGAGTTTCCACTCTTGAGACGTATTTCAATCCATTTATTTCGAAATAAGTTAATTTTGTTTATTTCATTTTGAATTATAATTTGTGAATTCTCCATAATACTGACTAAAATGGATCTTCATATGCTCATTTGACAGGTATTATCAACATGCATAGTAACATACAGACATGAGCTGTAATTGAAAAGTTTGTAATATTCCGTGCTCTAGTTTAATTGGAGGAAGCATCTATAAATAGTGATGGAGTAAAAACAAAAAATGCTGATGTTAAAAAAATAAAGTATCTAAAGATCCGGGTTATTAAGTCTGTAAGGGTGTTTTAACACCTAGTGCCCTAAAACCAACTGGTTTGGGAGTCATTGGCCCAAAGCTCGCTACATGGATCAAAGATACTGCAAAAAAATATATTTATATCTGAAGTCTGAGTAATTAAGTTCGTATGGGTGTCTTAACACCTGGTGCCCTAAAGCCAACTGGTTTGGGAGTCACCAACCCAAAGCTCGCTACATAGACGGAAGGTATTGTATATAAATAAAAAGTCAAAATTCAGAAAAAGCAAAGAAAAAATCAGAAAAAAAAATTATTCCATTGCTACAAAAAGGTGTGAAATCTAATAAAACTTTAGGACAAAAATATTACTCTCTTATCAACTGCACTTATGACTGTTGTGGGCAAAAATGAGTTGTTTAAATATTATGTTGGTTGTGTATATGGAGAATGGTAAAAATAATCGGAGAATTTACTTATTTAGTAATTTAGAAAGAAACAAAACAATTAGTAACTTGTAGTAGAAGTTTCACCTGATTAGTCACTAACTTTCTTTATTCTCTTTTTGCTTGTCTTTTTGCTTTTGTGTGCATTAGTTTTAATACTTTTTACTTTTGTAAAATGTTTGTGGGTCTCATTGATGTAAACCCTCACGAGACTACAACTCGTCACTAGGGACACCTAGGGGTTTAAAGGCTTGTTGCATACGCTAAATGCAACCGTGATCCCTACGAAAATGGCTTAGATAAATTTTATTATGTTATTTTGTATTTTGCTCGAGGACTAGCAAAATGTTAGGTTTGGGGGTGTGATGAGTGGTATTTATATCACTATTTCCCACTCATTAAACTTAATATTTTGTATAGTTTCTTGAGTTTTGTGAATGTTTTGATGTGTTTTATTGTTATTTTGCAGATAAATAAAGTTTGGACAGCACTGGAGGCAATTTGGGGCAAAACCGGACAAAAATGCGTCGACAGGGATATTTTAGTCTTTTCCGCGTCGCGACGCCAAGACCTTCAGCGTCGCGACGCCCAGCATGAGCCGAATCTGCTAACGTACGCCAGGTCAACGGTCAACAATTCGAGAACTTTGACTTTGCTAAAATGCGCCGTGCCACGTGTCACCATCACATACCATCTGCTAACATGCGCCGTGCCACGTGTCATCATCATATGCTGCCGACACTTTGACTTGACACGTGTCGTCTTGTCATCAGAAATGTCAACGGTCAACGAGTCAACTCGCCATGTGTCACGCCACGTCATCAGACACGTCACAAGGTCAACAAAGTCAACTTGCCACGTCAGTATCAGCCAATCACAGCGTGACACGTGTCGCCACGTGTCGCAATCCTATTGTGCCGACAATTGCAACACACGCCAGAGCCACGTCATCGCCACGTCAGCGCCACGTCATCGCCACATCAGCATGACGTCATCAATGACGTCATCACAATAATTGAGTCTTAGCCGCCTTGCCACGTGTCGCGTGAACAGTCAGCCGCCATGCCACGTGTCGTCTCCTCAGCAAGCCACGTCGACAAATCCAGCGTCGCGACGCTGAGCTCCTTGGCGTCGCGACTCTGGAACAGTGAAAAATATTTCTATAAATACTGCGCGAATTTCAGAATTTTAGGACACCTCTCTCTCTCTTGATTTCTCTCTCTAGAGAGAGTTTCTCTCTCTAGAATTTTTATTTTTTTTTAGTTTTTTATTTTTAGTTTTGTAATTTATTTTAATTACCATTTGTAATAATAGTAATTTAATTTTTACTTTTTACTTTTTACAGTTTTTACTATTCATGAGAAAGTATTTCCCAGCTAGGGTGAAAGGTAATTCTTTTACTGTTACTATTTAGATTAATCTCCCTTAAAAATAATATATTTACTAATTAAAATACTGATTAATAAAGGATACCGCTATATTGGTCGGTTGGTATATTTATTTTCTGTTGGTTTGAACCTGATTAATCAAGGATACCGCCAGATTGGTCGGTTGATAAATTTATTTTGGTACCGCCTTTATGGCTGGATTATGGACAAATATTACCGCCTATATGGCTGGTTGGACTTAATTGGACTTAATCAGGATACCGCCAGATTGGTCGGTTGGTTAAATAATATCACAAGTTTATATATTATTTTATGGGAGATATCTAAATTAGTAGTAGTAAAAGTAATTCCTTTTACCTTAGCATTTTATTTTATTGTAATTTACTTTTCAGTATTTACTTTACCGCATTTTTATTTTATGTCTTTTACTTTTATGTTTTTACTAGTCTTAGTTATGTGTTAGTTTTCTAAGGTTGTGATGATTTTCAATATCACCAGTTTATAAGGGTTAGATTATAGTTTGGGTATTATAAAGATTTATTTATTGAGTCTTAATCTTAATGCTTTTTATTAATTGGCCATTAATAAAATTGATTAGGTAAACTTAAAATGAACTAGACATAGGATTTTAAGTTTAAGACCTTAGACTCAATAGCCCACGATCTTCCTTGAGGATAGATAACCCTTTAATAGATTTCCTTACAGGATAGGAATATACCTGTCGGGCGAGGGTAGCCATAATTGGAACTCAATCCTAATGAATCCAGATAATGTGGTTGACATAGGAATATGGTTCAATTGGGTTATACTGGGTATTTGTGTCTGACCATCGACAGATGCTTTCGCATAATTTCGTGTTCCAGGTTAATAAATCATTGTATTTCCTAACTATAAAATAATCACTTCATCTTTATAATGGTATTGGAATAAATCACAACCCTAGATCTTTGTGTCTTTTGTTATTTTCCTTAGTATTTTCTTTTGTCTTTTTATTTAAGTCACAACCCTGGATTGTTTCTCTGTCTGTTGAAATTGCTGACATAGTTCACCGTCTCATCATATTGGTTGTAAGATTATGCCTCTGGTGCACCTCCATATGGTGAACTTGTGGATCCAGCATTACCCTGCATCCTAAGAGTTTCCATGAATTTGCATATCTGATCCAGCTTGGCATTCATTGCTGTGTTGGCTCCGACTTCGTAGATTTCTGCTATTCGTTGATCATACTCATTTCTGTTGGCCACAAGGAATTATTGTTGGCCATTTCTTCAATTAAGTCCCAGGCCTGATCTTCTCATTTTGCCATTAAAACTCCTCCAACAGCAGCATCAATTGTAGTTCTCATCAATCCAGAAAGTTCATTGTATAAGGTTTGGATTTGAAGCCATTTTGCAATCTCATGGTGATGACATTTCCGGAGCAACTCCTTGTATCTCTCCCAAGCTTCGCAGAGGGATTCTGAGTCATGTTGCACAAAGGATGTAATGTCATTCCTCAGCTTTGCTATTCTGGCTGGGGGAAAGTATTTTGCAAGGAATTTGGTGGCAATAGTGTTCCAAGTTGTGATGGAACCTACCGGTAGTGAATGTAGCCAAGCCTTAGCTCTGTCTTTCAAGGAATATAGGAACAGACGCAGTCTCATTGCTTCTTCAGCCGCTCGGTTGTAATTTGAATGTGCCGCAAACTTCCAGGAAGTTGCTGATGTGGGTGTAGGCATTGCATTTTCGCATGTGAAACCCGATGATGAGTCTCAGATGGAGGCACTACCTTTTTAGCTAAGGATATTGCGGGAAACGGAGGTCGGAATGGGAAATTCAGAATAAGTACGTCATCAAGTTCATTTCACAAGTTCACTGTCTTCGTTAGTGTTGCGTTCGTTACTTCGTTCGAACGTCAGGCAGATTGCGGAAGTTCATGTAGCGTTCGAATGGGCGTTCGAACGGAGTCGGTATTTCTGGTTTTGCTGCTAGCCTCGCACCCCAGCCCAATTAGCCCCCCAAAGCCCATAAAACACATCCCAATTAAATAAAACATAAAATATAATCATACCTAATAAAGATAAATCAAATATATTATATACCAAACTTAACAAATATCATGCCTAATTAAAATCAATCATAACAAATTAAATATTTTGCATTCCTAATCTAGCCAAGATTTGTCCCCCCTCAATCTAATCCTTTCCTTGTTGAATACCAAATCAAATCCTCCTTTTAATGCCAAAATCCCTTCCTTGTGAGACAAAGTGAAGCCCTAGTCTTTCTCTATATAAACCGCACCTCTCCAAGGCATTCAGGGCTCCTAGTGGACGCCCATCACAAGAAATAAAGAAGCAAAGAATTTCCAACCCCCTCTCAAAGCTCTCCATTCACACCAATCACAAGAATAAATAACAAAATATTATTTTCATCTCCTCCACTCCATAGCCGAACACATCACCCTCCTTAACCCCTCCATAACCGAAAATAACAAGCCTTTATATCTTCCTAAAGCCACTGAAACCAGCCCTATACAGCAGCCATCCATCACCGAAAATTACAACCAAAAACCGAACTGCAGTGAACACAAACAGCACTGTTTTACACGCCCAAACAGCATTAATTTAACCCCTAAAATAGCAGCAAAATACACTTAAAACATTCCCTAAAAACCTTAAAAGTAGTAACATAAAAAACTGCACTCCTATTAGCCCTCAAACAGCCCTTAAAATCCTCAAAACAGTAACATAAAAACTGCATTCATAATCCTTAAAATAATCACACAATACTGCACTAAAAACCCACAGAAAAAAACTCGGAACAGTCCGTGGAAACGTCAAAACAGGTGACCTGAACAGTGAGCAGCAAAACAGAGGCCGAACAGTAGCAGAACGGAGTTCGAACAGGAAGCAAAACAGCAAAACAGTGAGCTAGGACGCTAAACCAGTGAACCGGAGAAGTTGAGGAGCTGTACCCTTCCGACGTCCGTGAAACGCAAGCCTGAAAGTTGGCGAAAATGTTAGACCTAAGGGTATTTTCCACACTCGTTTTCTGTTTTATTATTTATTGAATATTGCTTGCATAATTGTCATGTTGAAATGTATGTTGTGGCCCTTGAGTAGATAAATATGCATGAATTATGAGATGTTGTATGTTGTGGAATAAAATGAGAGATGTGTCAACTCTCGCGGTATATCGGATGGAAACCCGGACATAAATTTCATAGCCGATTCCGAATGGACGGTAGTGTGATCTGTACTCGGGATACAACTCTACGTACAGCTTGAGTAAACGGCACCCTCTTTTGTTTTGTGTTGCTTTGGTTTATTTATTTTTCGTCACTTGAATTCTGCATGTTGCTTATTTATGTATGATTCAATCGAGCGCATGGGCTTAGTAAGTGGAATGAAAGATCCCCTATGGGGAGGGGTTAAAGCCCTTTTACCACGATGTTTTACCACGCCGGTTGATGTGTGTTCGGTTGAATGCAAGATACGTTCAATCGGGCATACTACGTTTGATATTATTGCTTTTAATTCTTTGTATACATGATTCAATCGAGCGCGTGGGCTTAGTAAGTGCAATGAAAGATCCCCTATGGGGAGGGGTTAAAACCCTTTACCACGATGCTTTGCCTCGCCGGTTGATGTGTGTTCGGTTGAATGCAAGATACGTTCAATCGGGCATACTAAGTCTGATATTATTGTTTTTAATTCTTTGAATTCATGATTCAATCGAGCGCATGGGCTTAGTAAGTGCAATGTAAGATCCCCTATGGGGAGGGGTTAAAGCCCTTTACCACGATGCTTTGCCGCCCCGGTTGATGTGTGTTCGGTTGAATGCAAGATACGTTTAATCGAACATACTGAGCTTGACATTGTTGTCTTTATTCTTTGTGTTGCATGCATCAGGTCTGGTTCCGTTCGAACGCGTTCTCGAACGCTACACGAACGTGAACCTTCTGTTTACCGTTCGAACGCGTTCTTGAACGTTACGCGAATGCACAGGCACTTTCTTAGTCTCTTCATACATTAGGTCTGGTTCCGTTCGAACGCGTTCTCGAACGCTATACGAACGCGAACCTTCTATTTACCGTTCGAACGCGTTCTCGAACGCTACGCGAACGGACTCGCACTTTCTTAGTCTTATCATGCATCAGGTCTGGTTCCGTTCGAACGCGTTTTAACGCTATACGAACGCGAACCTTCTGTTTACCGTTCGAACGTATTTTCAAACGCTACGCGAACGCGCACCCACTGAACTGAGTCCTTTTCATCAGATTTCATACATAGTTTTCCTAGTAGCTATCCCCACATGTATGAATACAATGTGTTTAATGTATTAAAATTCATATACCTATGTCATGATAACATTTGAGTATTATTTCTTGTGGTATATTGGATGGAAACCCATACATAATTCTGTAGCCGATTCCGAATGGACGGTAGTACGGTCTGTACTTGGGATACAATTCCACGTACCACTTGAGAAGGTGCTCACATGTGTGCTTGTGTGGTTAGTTAGTATGTGTGCTTGTGTTTTCTTGAATATAATATGCCAGTGAAGTTGTATGTTTTTCGCTCCTTTGATGTATTTTCAAGCATGCAATCTTAGATGTGAAATATATGTAAACTTAGGTGTAAGTTTTATTTTGTACATGTGAATTTAGAAGCATGATACTCTTGGAAATAAGTGTTACTTAAGCCTGATTAAATTATTACATAAATCCTTTCATTACAAGTGGCATAAGTAAGGGACCATTCCGAACCCAACGGTTTGAGGTCTTCCCTTGCGATGGGTGAGTGCGGCCATAAATCTCATTTTCCCGGTTCACACCGGGTGGCGACTCCATTATTCTCCGGTTTAGTCCCCTGTGGCTACTCCGTACTCCCGACCGGGTCGCGAGCCCGGGACAGCATGCGTCGTCCAGTTTATGTGTTCCCACAGTCTGGCGACTCCACTTGGGATAGAGAATTGGCCCCGAATATTGTCTTGTAATGTTTGGATTTATGTTTTAATTGACCGTGTCTATAGTGGATAAAATGGGGGTTTAATCAAAGGCATTTTAAGGCTAGGTAATGGTTTGGTGTCTTCCTTCATTCACTACTTTTCTAGAAGGAAAAGCTGTGAAGGCACCTATATGGCCATCTACTCGTAGCCTATTGTGATGGACTAATTTGGAGGACTCGTTGTTTATTCCTGACACCAAGCGATAAGAGCCTAAGAGGCTTGGGTATTTAAGTGAGCCTCGCTCCACCTTCCCTCTGGGGAATCTACAACGGGAAATCCATTTGACAGTCCGTCACACACCATAGCTCATTGGCACGTACCTTAGTGTATAAAAAAGGGTGCGCTCACTTGGTCGCTCGAACACTTGATTGGGGAGACCTTGTTGTGGGCCATCCTTCGCCGATGAGAGCCTTTGTCTATACTCCTGCGAACCCACCCATAGACCGGGTTTGTATGGTTAAAGTAATAATTATTTCCTTGAGTATGTGCTAGTGGACCATCCTCATTTGGATGCAGTTGGACCATTGTCAGAAATGCGGACTTGCTGGGCCATTTAAACTGGGGCGAGTTCGTACCTTATGACCATTGGGTCCAAAGCTTCTGAAATGTTGATGGGCCATTCCGTAGAAATTATTACTTTATGTTTGCATTATCTTTTATGCTTGTGTGTGTGAGAACATCGTCGTTTGGATCCATTTGGACCATTTGTCATGAGATATGGGCTTGTTGGGCCATTTAAACTGGGACAAGAATGTATTTTATGACGGTTGGGCCAAAGGCTTCTAAGTGTTGATGGGCCACTTTGTGCTTGTGTTCGGAACGTTACCATTTGGATTTAGTCGGGCTCTTTGTCATGAGATGTGAACTCATTGGGCCATTTAAACTGGGATGAGTTCACTCATATAACAATTAGCCCGAAAGCTTCTAAAATGATAACAGTCCGATTTGTTTGAAAATTTTAATTTTAATTTAGTATGTTATATATGTTACCTGCATCTCATGCACCTCATGCATGCATATATCATTTTAACACCCTCTATGTCTCAAAAAGACATCATAGATACCGTTTGGGTTAGAGAATGGACAAGGCTCATTAAAAGAACAGTAACAGTCATGAGTGAATCTGGTAATGAGGTATCTCGTATGGATCAGTTAGAGAACAGTCTCGCAAGGTCACTGAACAGTTGCAAGCTTTGACTACTGCTGTGGCTGGTATGGCTGTGTGCCCGTGCTGGGGGAATTTCTGAGAATATGAGGCGTGAGGAGCCTCCGAATTGGTTGGGGGATGATATCCCCACTTTGATGATGATATGGCAGAGTATGCAGCAGGCAGAGTATCTGGGTCTCAGGCAGAGTTACAGAAACTTCGGGATCAGGTTGAGTCGGTTATCCGCAAGATGAGGGGTAAGAATGATGATCTGCTGGATATGACACACTGACTTTCAAGGAACAGTTGCCGGCACAGTTCAAGATGCCGGATATGGCTAAGTTTAATGGGAATGGGGATCCAAGGGTGCATCTCCGACAGTTTGTATCAGTCATGAGTTCAGTTGGCCTGTCTCAACGCCAAGTGCAGAAAATGTTTGGAATGTCACTCGAGAGAGCTCCCGTGGTGTGGTACCACAGTTTGGAGAAGAAAGTGAAGGAAGATTGGAGGGAGTTGGCGGATGCCTTCCTGAAGCAGTATGTCACTGGCCTAGAGATCGATCTGTCACTCCGTGATCTGGAGAATGTTAAGCAAAAAGCGGAGGAGAGTTTTAAGGAGTATGTGGACCGGTGGAGGGGTCAGTTGTTGAAGATGCAGACTAGGCCCTCGGAGAAGGACCAGATTAAAATGATTATCAAGGGCACCAGGCCTTCCATTTACAGCAAGTTGAGGAGGATGACCTCCATGATTACAGACTTTCGGCAGTTGAGGGAGACTGTCATGGACATTGAAGACGAAGAGGCGGAAAACAGAAAATTCTATGGTCTGAACAGGAGGCCCGTTGGGGGAACATCGGGAACAAAGCCCGTTTCTGCTGAGATTGCCGCTATCCGGAACCGGCAGTTTTCCAACTTGGGAAGGCCCCTGTCCAATGTGCTAGAGAAATTGAAGAGGCAAGGGCTCTTAAAACCCTTGGAAGCCAAACCATTACTCAATCCCCTACCATCACATTATAACCTAAGCCTTTACTGTCACTTTCACCAACAAAAGGGCCATGACACTGACAATTGTGCCCGACTCCGACATGAAATCCAAGACCTGATAAACTCCAAGAAAATACCTGACCCAGAAACAGAACAGCCTGACACACACAGAAACCCCTTACCCAATTACCGTGCCGTACCACCACCAGCCTACATGATCAATTCTGGCCTCCCAGAAGACATTGCCCTAAAATCCTTTCACCCTCTAGCCTTTTGTCTGGGAATCTGGGATAGTACTAGTGAAGATGAAACTGAGCAGGGAAAAAACTTTTGGCTTGATTTCTCTAGCAGTGACGAGGAAGAAGTAAGGGGAATGACGCGCAGTGGTCGTTTTTACAATGATATGGGTAAGGAAGTTTTGACGGATGGTAGAGAAGTGGTTGAGACTGCAGAAAACACTGAGGGGGATATAGTGCTGAGGCAATTGAGGAAGACTAGAGCACAAGTGAGTATCTGGGAACTATTATGTGCATCTCGGGAGCATAGGCAGGCTATGGTTGAAGCCTTGAGCAAGATTGTGGTACCGGAAGACGCCAACCCTGCAATGTTTGTTGGGTCAGTTCAGAAAGAAGCTTTGCAGATATCTTTTTCTGAGGATGAACTCCCAGCAGAGGGGAGAAATCATAACAGGCCTCTATTTATCAGGGCCGAGGTGAGGGGCAAGAGAACTTCATGTGTGATGGTGGATGACGGTTCGTCCATCAATGTGTGCCCGCTGAAAATTCTGGCGATATTGGGTATGAAAGCAACAGACTTGGACCCCTCCAGTATGACTATTAAGGCTTATGATGACAATAAAATGGGAGTTGAGGGTACCTTTGTGGCTGTGGTCAAGGTATGACCGATTGAAGATGAGGTTGAGTTCACGGTACTGGAAATCCCGGCTACTTTCGCCTTATTGTTGGGAAGGCCTTGGTTTCAAAAACTTGGGGGCGTGCCTTCCACTTTGCATCAGATGATCAAGTTCCCGTATGAGGGAGAAGTTGTTACCATTCGGGCTGAGTTAGATAATGTTGTGGCTGCCTTGGAGATACAACCTTTCACGAGGTTTCAGGTGTCAGCTACTTTTGAGGAGTGGGTGGATCCTAGGGTGGCTAGGATTATGGAGAAAATGAAGTTTGAGCCGGGTAAGGGTTCAAAATTACCAGATTTCAGAGGACAGACTACTCGGAAGGGTTTGGGGTACAAGTCTGATGAAGAAAAGCCAAAGGTCAAGAAAAAGGGCCTGAAACTGATGGAATGTTTTGTGAAAGCTTCAGGATATCAAGGGGAGCCTGAACCTGTGGAAGTTAATGGAATTGTGGCACCTGGATTTGAGATCTTCCAGGATATGTTGGGTAAGAAGCTGATAGTTGAAGAAATTGTGGAGAAAGAAGAAGAGAATTGGGAGGAAGAACTGATGAAGTTGGAGAGCCTGATTCTGGGAGAGGACGAAAAGCCTGAGGAAGACCTGATTGCAGAGGAAGAAGTGTCTATAGATGATGAAGACATTTACCTTCCTGATTTGTTTGAATGTACTTCCGCATTATCCAATAATAAATACATCTCTTTTGCTTACTTGCCTGAGTCATTTCCATTTACACTGCACGAATCAAGCATATTTGACATCAGTTCAGCCAGAACTATTGCATTTAACTTGGGTACACTTGAGAACCCCAAGGAAATTCTGATTGCAAGTGAAGTAACCTCCGAAGAGAGGGAGAAACTAGAAGAAGTGTTGGTCAGATATGCCAAAGTGTTTGCTTGGTCCTATGAGGACATGCCTGGGGTAGACAGAACATTGCCCAGTACACAATACCAATTTATCCAAATATGAGGCCAGTAAAAAAGAAACTCCGACGGATGAGACCAGAATGGGCTGAGAAAGTCAGAGAGGAAGTTAAGAAACAGATAGACGTGGGGTCCTGGAAGTAGTAAAGTATCCTGAATGGTTGGCTAACATAGTACCGGTGCCGAAGAAAGATGGGAAGGTCAGAATGTGTGTAGACTACAGAGATCTCAACAAGGCTTGTCCGAAAGATGATTTTCCTTTGCCGCATATAGATGTTCTGGTTGATAGTGCGGCTTTATCTGCTATGTATTCATTTGCAGATGGATTTTCAGGTTACAATCAGGTTCTCATGGCTGAGGAAGACAAACATAAGACTGCATTTGTTACTGAGTGGGGTACTTATTGTTACAAGATTATGCCATTTGGGCTTAAGAATGCGGGGGCTACTTATCAGCGGATGGCCACTACACTTTTCCACGACTTGATGCACAAAGAGATTGAGTGTATGTGGATGAACATGTGGTGAAATCAGAGACAAGAGTTGGGCATATTGAAGCACTGGAAAGGTTCCTTCAGAGGTTGACAGATACAACTTGCGGCTTAATCCCAAGAAATGTGTGTTTGGGGTGACATCAGGGAAATTGCTTGGTAATACAGTAGGAATGGGCGAATAGAGGTAGATTCTGATAAGATCAAGGCAATCACAGAAATGCCTGCACCGAGGACAGAAAAAGAAGTCAGAGCATTCCTGGGGAAGATTCAGTACATCAGTCGGTTCATCGCCAAGTATACATCAGTATGTGAGCCTATCTTCAAACTGTTGAGAAAAGATCAGCCAGTGAGATGGAATGAACAGTGTCAGACAGCCTTCGACAAAATCAGAGAGTACTTGGTAAAGCCTCCTGTATTGAAACCTCCGAGACCGGGCAGACCTTTGATATTGTATTTGGCTATAGAATCAGAAGCCCTAGGGGCAATGATGGTACAGGCAGATGAGACAGGGGTAGAACATGCAGTCTATTATCTGAGTAAAAGATGCTCCCGTATGAGGCTCGGTATCATTGCCGTTGGTATGGCCTTCCAGAAAGTTGCGACATTACTTCCAGTCATACAAGATCCAGGTAGTGGCAAAGGAGAATCCTCTGAAGTATCTTCATTCGGTGCCTTCACTAGTGGGAAATTTGGGCAGATGGTTGGTATTTTGAGTATCTCACCTCCAAAGTGATCAAATGGCGAGCAGTAGCAGAGTTTCTGGCATGCAACCT
>SKCR01027923.1:0-33741 GCA_019454045.1 Zanthoxylum bungeanum | reverse complement strand
AGAAGGTTTTTGCCCTTAGGGTCTCAGCCGCTCATCGATCCGTATCCCGGATTGCCGGGACACTGAATTGTAAGGTTCAGAATTATATTTTGGAGGCTCGGGCAGGACGCTGCCTCGGAGCACCCGAGTTGTTTTTACTTCTTGAATTTTTGCATGGGGTATGTGCTAAGCCACCTCCACCTTTTGTTAACTTTCCTTCGTTCTAATTTTTGTTTTTCGCTGGTCTGGCAAGGGGACGCCCGCGCTGGAGTTGTCAGAGCCTCTGATGTTGGAAATATTCCCTCGTGTAAGTCTCAATTGTTCCATCGCTCGGGCTAGATTCATTCCGCTAATGTATTATTCCATCGCTCGGGGCTGGATTCATTCCGCTGATGCATTGTTCCACCGTTCGGGGATGGATTCGTTCCGCCGATGCATTGTTCCACAACTCGGGGCTGGATTCGTTCCGTCGAGTCTGTTATGTCCTACCAGCTCGGGGTTGGGGTGACTCCCACCGAGTCTATGTCCCACCGAGGCTGTCTACCAACATTCCCCCAGAGCCAAGTGTTCTTCTCAGCTCGGGGTCAGGTTATGTCCCACCGAGGCTGTCTTATCAGCCTGGGGACATAACATTCCCATAGAGCCAAGTGTTCTCCCTAGCTCGAGGTTGGGGTGAATCCCACCGAGTCTATTTCTTTGGTCATGGGATGCAACATCCCCCCAGAGCCAAATGTTTTTCTTACCTCGAGGTCGGGTTACGTCCCACCGAATGCATTTGATCTCGGCTCGGGGACGGATTGTTACCTCGGAGTCAGACTCAAAATGGCCGAATGCCAGATCACAATGAGATACAGAAGGGCAAGTCAGAAAATCTGAAGCCAAGATAAGCTAAGTTTAAAAAACAGAACAAAAGCATCCGAGATAAGTATCGAAGAAAAGAAATGTGATTGCAGACAAAAGCATATTTTTTTGGATTTACATAGGGCCCCGTTCGGGTCACCCATTACTGATCAGCCCACGTAGGGGCATCAACTTCTTCTTCAATAAATATGAATGGAAGCTAAGCAGGTTCGGCATCGGCAGGAGGGGCTGCAATTTCAGCCTCGGGCACTTCAGAGGTAGGAGCCTCAGGTAGATTCTCTTCAGGGGCCGAGGACATTGGTACAACTGAAATAGGCTCAGGATCCTGGGCGTATCCTGAAGGAGAAGGAAGCCATTCTTGGAACTCTTCCTTTGAGAGCTCCCCTTTGCAGAATCGGATGGCCGCATGGATGGGCCCCATATCCAAATGAGGCATCACCAGCGGGATGATCTCGGCGCAGTCACTGACCCCCTCAAGTCTGATGGCATCCCGCTCACCCTCCGGCTTTGTTTCCTTTTTTCCTCAGCTTCTCCCGAGCCCGGTCTCTCTCCTCAGTTAATTTCTTGATTTTGGACTCGGCGTTCGACGCCTCCCACCTCAAGCGATTGTTTTCCCCTCTGGCAGCCTCCAAATCATTCTTGAATGTCTCTGCATTTTCCCTTACCAGAGAAGAAGCCTTGCATATGGATTCATTCTGTTAAAAGGCCTCGGCCGCAGTCTCCTCAAATGCCTTTATTGTTTCTGCATTTTTGGCCAATATGGCCTCCTGCTCGATAATCTAGCTCTGAAGCCTCTGTGTCTGACTTCCCTCAGATAAGAGATTGATGAGTAGATCTTTGTTTTTGGCCATGAGATAATTTCCCTATGAGGAGGAAATGAAGAAGTCAGAACAGCAACCAAGTAAAGATATAGAATGGGAACATGAAATTGTTACCCTGACCATCTGGGAACAAAACTTCATCACCACGTCCTCGGGAGAAAGGTCTTCGAATTTTGGGATCTCCTCCCCACAGAGGCTGCGTCGGCCAGTTCATTGAATGCCGACACACGATGGGTAGTGGCTTCTCGGATTTTCTCACTAAGGTCGTCCGGCCCGAGTACCACGATGCATTTTCCCTTCTTGGAGGAGGCCTCTGCAACTCTTCTTTCTCTCCGAGTATCCTGCCTCCTGGCCAGTGGCCGTTCTTCCTCTTCCTCTTCTGCCGGTTCGGTCTCACCTGCCCCGATCAGGCGTCTTTGTTTGCTGACAGGCCTTGGAGGGCTAGAAGGCCGGGTTGTGGTCCCCGGGAGCACCCTAGACAGGGAGATTGAGATTTGAACAGACGACCGGGCCACCTCTTTGGTCTTCCTTTTGGCCTCGGCAACTATTGGCTGTTTCCGAGAAGACCCGGCTTTGACTGGACCGGTCCTCTTCGATGCACCTGCCAGCTGCTCAAGGTATTTTGGCTCCCTCAACATTCCTACATAATACAAGGCAGAAAGCATGGTCAGCTCGGAATTCAGAAGATTTCAAGTCATTCACAAGTCAAGCAAGCAAAAAGACCAGTCAGGAAATCAGTAAGAACCTACCTAAATGTCTCGAGACCTATGGAGGTGCGCTCCGAACGAGCCCCGACTTCCAAGAGGGCAGAGTTATTGACTACCCTCCTCCAGTAGCAGGCGTAGCTTCGAGCCAACAGCAGGATGAGAATGGTTAGAGAGTTAGTATTTTGGTATGAAAGTTGAGAAAGAAAGAGAAATTGAGACATGGGTCCTAACCTCCTGCTCTGAAGACATCAGGGACTTCAGTCATCTCCGGACACATGGACAAGGTCCGTCCCTAGTCGCCTGTAGCCCATAACCAGAGGTCTTTGAAGTTTTTATTGGTTTGGGGAAGGTCTTTGATGAGGGCATGGACGTCGGGATATGAAGAGAGGTAATACCAACAATGGTGTGTTTTTGGGTTGGCCTTCAACTGGTAAAGTCTCTTCAACTCTTCAAAAGACGGTTCCTCGAGGCCTGCTCGGTACCAGATCATATGCAGGCCGGCCACAATTCTACAGCTATTCAGATTTAGTTGGCAACGGGCGATCTCCATCCTGGCCAGCATCCCCGCGAAGTATGGTTGGATAGGCAGCCGAAGACCGCACTCGAAGAAGGAAGGGAGGAGAGTGACTGAACCCTCATCAGGTTGGCTCGCACGATCACACGAGCTAGGAACATCGAGAGCTATGTCAATAGGGATTTCGTACTGCTCCCGAAGCGTACACAAAGCTTCTCCAGTAATAGTTGAAGGTCGATTCATGTCCAAGGCCGAGTTTCCCAGCTCTCCAGGCTCAGGGTCTCTCCGGGGGATTCGTTGGTGAAAAGAGTCATTCTTTATTTCAGAAGGGGTATGGGTAGTATCCAAATCCTCTACGCCGCTCGGTGTCTCCGAGCCTGAGGAAGATTCTACAACACGAGGAGGTTGATTTTCTACGGGTTTGGCCGAAGAGGATTCAGCGTCAGACATGCCTAACAGTCGCCAAGAAGTATAAAAGGTCAGTGGTCAAAATGAGGTATCACGAGTTTGATAACTGGTATAACTGCCGGGGACATGGGTCTTCAGTCTCTAAATGCCCTAGCAACAGCTACAAACAACAAGTCTCTCCCTAAACACATACAACCTAACGCAAAAACCAGAAATCTGAAACACGTGCATCATACCCCAATACCCACCTTACATCCAGGAAGTTCCCTGTTTTGTTTCTGAGTCGAGCCACTGGTTAGTTGATCGGCTCACTTCGGAATTTTGTAATTCCCGGCACCAACTCGTACACTCGTTGGAACCGATAACTAGGAGACAGATGTTGATGGTGTTTTTGAGGATAAGTACTTTAGCACAGCTCGGTAAGGGCAGAGAGAGTAATTCATCTCATCCAGAGGATCAGGGGTCAAAGGAGGTGTATTGCTCCAGTTTGTTGGGCATGACCGACCAGAGGATGTAGCATGACACGGTCGAGCTACGGCCGACCACTTTGGGTCGTAGGCTCGGTTCGGTTCTATCATGCCCCTGTTGAACAGATTGATGAGCTCGGGTATTACGGCTCAAGATGGTAACAATTTGGGAAGCTCAGCAAGTACTTGGCCGACCTCCTGAAGACCGACAGAAGAATCAGGAGGGCTGAACCCGTCCTTCGGCACATGTCATTTCCCAAAAGCACTTTACATGCTGTCACCATTATTGTTGCGTGTGGCAGTGGAGAAGACAGAATGATGTGACAGATCGTCAGACGGCAGGTTGAATTTCAGCGATGGCAGACCTGGGTCAGAGAATTGTCAATCCATCGGAGACCGCGCGGGAAATGTCATAATTGGGAGGAACAATGTTACACTTTCGGAGTCTATAAAGGGAGGGTTAGTCGCATTTGTATAAGCAGGGTCTTTTGGGCATATAGTAGTTGATAACAAAAAGAGAAAGAACACCACTTGTAAACTTCTTTTAACTGCTCGGCCACGTTCATACCTTGTTCGGAACAGGTCGGTCGAGTCAGTTCTTGTCAATAAAAACATCCCCCATCGTTTTGTGCCCATGGACGTAGGCTGGATTCGTTCGGCGAACCACGTTAAAACTATCTTGTCAATTTGTGCTTTTTCTCACCTTCTACTAAATTTGCCTTTGGTCTCCCCATAACTAAACAAATTCAAGGTTGATGGAAGGTTGTCTTGGGGAGAATTATCCCGAAACTGTCCCTGGACGAAAATCAGCCGTTAACATATCCAAAAGCGTTTAATGTTTATAAGTAGTTTTGTGTGTCATATTTTCTTCAATACTTATTAATTGTATAATAATATTTTGGTACATATAATTTGTAGAAATGTCAGTGAATTTCAGACGGATATAAGCGCAACAAAATCAAAATAAATCAAAGCTTCTCTAGATTAGGATACGTTGGCTTAGAAGAATGGTGTTGACGGTGGATTTTTGTCTCAGGGCAATATGGGAATATCACTCCCAAGGTAATCCTCCTTCAATAGTGAATTTGTTTGGTTATGGGGGAAACCAAAAGCAAACTTAGCAGAAGATAGATAATGCGCCAATCAACAAAAAGATTTAACGTGGTTCGGTGGATTCAGATCCGACCTACATCCACGGACACGAACAGGATGATATTTTTATTACTCAAACACGATTCTCAGATCTATTCTGTCTTTACAAGTCAGAGCTTGATGATTCTCATATATCCTTTTACACATACTCTACCCTTCTATTTATAATAGTGAAGGAATCAGATTCCTTTTAGTATGAGGTTTCCTAGTTGAAACAATCTCCTGCTCCCTCAAGGAAACCTTTTACCAAATCTATCTTTTACTTCATTTATCCTACTAGGACTCTGACTCCTCAGTTTTCCCATGAAAGTAGGATAACTTATCTTCTGGAGCATATCCCGCCGTGCTCCCGGTCTTCATGTGGTCGGTCATGATAGTCTTTATATCTGGAGTGCTTCTGTTGACCTGATAAGTGCCCGGTCATCTTGAATTCAAGTGCTCGGTCGCCGATCATCAAAGTGCTCGGTATCTTCATGTTGTGGTCGGTCTTTTATTTGTAAACGCTCGGGCCCTTACTGCTGATTTTATGGGTCGGGTCAGTGTTAGTGATCTCACCCAAGAGGGAATTACCCTTCTACCCTCGTCGTGCTGTTTTAAATATCATAGTGTCTGAAAACACCATCAACATCTGTCCCCTAGTCTCGGTTCCAACGAGTATACGATTGGTGCGGGAACTATATAAAGATGGTGTGCTGATCTCTTTGTTAGGGGTCGATCCGGGAATTTTTGTCGCCTCTTTTCAAGCACCTATTCTTGAGACGCACAACAGTCACGTCTATTTAATGCCCATCAAATCACCTTTAGGGTTTTTCCTAAGTGTGACACTTGAGTCATCTGTCGGATTCCCGCCAAAAAAGAAAGTGAATCGACCGTGTATGGGCGTTTAATAGTGTGCTGATCTCAACCGTTCGTTTGATTTTGGCAGACCTCTTTTGCAGTTGACACTTGGCGTCCATCCGGGTTTCTTTTCCCGATCCAACGGCCATGGGCGTCCCACTCATGACTAAAAAAAGGACGGGGCTTTCACTGTGCATTTTTTTGGCAAATCTTTCTCTCTTTCCAGTGAATATTTCAACCGTGACTCACTTGACTCAGTACTCCCGGGTTCCTTTCAGCCGTGCACTTTTCTTCTTTCTCCGCTGTGACCTGCGAATTTATGGGACGAGCAAAACCGTGCTGTGCAATCTTCAGTCTCTCTGAAAAAAAAACAAGTAAGTTTTCTGAATGACCTCTCCTCTTTTTGTGTGTTGTGAATCCTTTGTTAGCTTTGATGTTGCTAGGGAGTGACTTATGGCTTGTCGGATTTTGTTACGGCATTTTAGAACCCACCTGCTTAGCTTTCTCGGAATTCCTGAGCAGTTTTAGAGTTTTAGCTATAGACTGACTCCCCTTCCTTTTTATTCTTAGGATGTCAGGAACGTCTGACAACAGATATTCCCCTGTAAACCCTGCTAGACCCTCAATACACCCTGCTGAAGAGCTTTCCTCGGGCTCGGGGGCACCCAGTGTGGAAGACCTTGATACTACTCCCACTCATTCTGAGATCGAACAAGATTCTTATCATCAGAGGGTTCCTCGGGAGGATCCGGAGCCTGGTGATTTTGACGGCTCGGCTCTGGACATGGTTCGGCCCTCTAAGATAACCGAGGATGATCTAGCACTGCTTCGGCAACGATATGACATCACGATAGACATTGCCCTTGAGGTCCCTCTTCCATGTGATCGTGTCAGTCAGCCTGATGAGGGTTCCGTGGCCCTTCTTCCAGCTTTCTTTGAATGCGGGCTCCGGCTGCCAATTCAACCCTATTTTGCCTGGATGCTGGCCGAGATGGAGATCGCCCCCTGTCAACTGAGTCTAAACAGTTGAAGGATTTTGGCCAGGTTGTATGTAGCTTGGCATCAGGCGGGGCTTGGCGAACCTTCTTTTGAAGAGGTGAAGAGGTTATATCGGTTTGAAGGCCAACCAAAGACTCACCACGGTTGGTACTACCTTTCTGCTTACGAAGTTCGTCAAACGTGTCCAAAAAACTCCCTGACTCCAATAAGAATTTCAAAGATCTTGGTTCTGGGCCACTGGAGATTGGGGACGGACCCTGAGGTCAGATGAAGGGAGATCTTGGTTCCGGACATCTTTAGGGCGGGAGTTAGGAGATTAACCTTTAGTTTTTTCCCTTAGTTTTTTTTATGTTTGGATTCTTACCCCTTTTCTTCTATTCCTCCTAGCCTGTTGGAGGGATGCTCGCAAGGTTTCTCATCAGGTCCGGAAGCGGGTATTCTGGGCTCGGCGGTATACCGCTCATTGGAGGGAGTTGGTAAATGATGCGGGGCGTTTTTGAATCAGGGCTCGTTCGGACCGTTCCTCCAAAGGTCTCGGGTCGGATAGGTAGATGTATGTTGATCTTCTAACCAACTCCCATGTGTTTATTTACCATTTTTGTTGTCGTCTTTTTTTCTTCTCTGTTTTTTTTTTTCAAGTCCTGAACCCTTGTTTTTGTCTTTGCTTTTTGCAGGTATGTCGAAGAGACCAAAGTACCTTGATCGGTTGACGGCACCGCGAAAGAAAGTTTAGCCCAGGTGGAACTGGTACTTCTCGGAAACGGCCTGAATCTTCCGAGGATAGAAAGGTGACCGTGGGGACAGAACGACCGAGTTCTCAGGGTCTATCTTCATCTCCTCGGGTGCCTCCAATGGGTGCCACCCGTCCTGCTAGCCCTCCAAGACCCTCCACGAGGAGGAAACGTCGGTTTGGAGCTGTGGATACCCAATTGAGGCGTGAATTGGAGGATGAGAAGGCTCCGAGCAGAGAAACTCTAGTTCGGCAGGAGGGTCATTCTAAGAAATTGAAGGGTGCTGTGGTTCTCGGAGTTGACGACCTTGGGAAGAATATCAGGGAGGCTACTTCCCACTTGGTACTGGCTTTCAATGAGCTGGCCGGGGTGTACCTCCTGAGAAGATTCCGAGGTTTGAGGACCTTTCACCCGAGGAGGTGGTCGTAAAGTTGTGCTCCCAGTTGGCTCAGGTTATTTCTTTTTCTTCTCTTTTACATCCGAGGTGTCTTTCAGACTTAGTTTGAAACTGATTTCTTTTTCTTCTCGGCAAGCAAATTATTTGGCGGCCAAAAATAAGGATCTGTTCATAAGCCTCTTGTCTGAAGGCGACCAAGCACAAAGGCTTCAGAATCGTCTTTCTGAAGTGGAGGCCAAGCTGGCTAGTGCTGAGGAGAGGAATAGGGATCATGAGCTGGCTGCGGTCAATGCTGTTAAAACAAAACAAAGCTCTTAAGGCTGCTGTTACTCTGGAGCGCAAAAATGAGGAAGCTAGAGCAAGTTTGGTGGATGCCCGGGCTGAGATTGGGATCCTCAAGGTGGAAGTGGGCAGTGTGGAGTATAAGCTGCGGGCCAAAGAGAGGAAGAGGAGGGACGGGCCCGTGCCGAGCTTAGGGATAAGGAGCTCGAGTGGGAGGCGAGAGGGACTCCATTCGTCTTGAAGGGGTCGGTGATTGTGCTGAAATCATACCAATGGTGCTGCCCGACCTGGATATGGGGCCAGTCCATGCAGCCATCCGTTTATGTAAAGGGGAAATATATGAGGAGGAGTCCAGAAGTGGCTCCCCCTTTCTCCGATGAGGTGGTGAGGATCCCGATCGATTCCGTTGCCCCGGTCTCCCAGGTTTCCCAAGAAAGCCGACCTGAGGTTCCTGCTCCTGGCGAGACTACCCTGAGATTCCACCTCTTATCCTTGAGGTGGGGGTCTCTCATGTGCCGAGGCTGAAGCTGATGTTCCCCCTTTGAGTCCGAACCGATCCCTCCATCGTCTGAGCAGCCGAGGAAGAACTCCCTGCCCTGCTCGGCTCTGATTAAGAAAGGGGTAACCGGACGGGGCCCTGTGTACACTTGTTTTTTTTTTTGTTTTTGTAATAACACTTCATATCTTTTTTTTTGAATATATATATGTATATGTGTTTTTTTTTTTTTTTTTATTTCGTTCTTCATGTTTCCCTTCGAAATTTGAGACCTCTCCATGAGGACAATATGAGCTGGAGGGACGTAATCTGACCCCGAGTAGTAAGAAACACTTGGCTCCGGGGGGATTGTTACGTCCCCAGTTTAAAGAATACCGACTCGGTGGGACGTAACCCGACCTCGATCTGTATGGAACACTTGGTCCTGAGGGAATGTTTCGTCCCCAGTTTCAGAAGATAGATTCGGTGGGGTGTGGCCCGACCCCGGGCTGTATAACCAAGTGGCCTTGGCGGAACGAAATCCAGCCCCGAGCCGAATAACTGAATGGCCTCGGCGGAACGTAATCCAGCCCCGAGCCGAATAGCTGAATGGCCTCGGTGGAACATAATTCAGCCCGAGTCGAATAACTGAATGGCCTCGGCGGAATGTAATCTAGCCCCAAGCCGAATAATCAAGTGGCCTCGGCGGAACGAAATCCAGCCCCGAGTACTGGTTAATCCTTGGGATTTATTCAGGTGGGAATTGTATCCATCTTTGAACCCTGTCGAATCTGACTTGGGCGTCCCTTTGTCAGACCGACGAAAAAATAAAAACAAAACTTTCGAAAATAAAATCAAAAGGTGGGGGTGACTTAGCACTTGTCCCAAAGCAAAACTTTTCACAAGCATAAACAACAGCACGGATTCCTTAAAACAACGTCATGTCCAAGGTTTCCAAAACACAATTCTGAATCTTTCAATTTAGTATCCCGGCGAACCAGGATTTGGATCAGAGAGTTTGAATGGTAAGGGCACATCCTCTATATGTCGGGTCGCTGTGGAGCCTGTGTATTGTGCGAGGGCTCCTTTTTACCACGCTGGAGCAGGCACACGCTACAGGGGCACAACGCATCCCCGTGCTGCGCCTCTCTTCGATCCAAATGATGAATGGATCAAAGAGTGTCCGGGATACTAAGGGTATATTCCTCCTTAGGTCCGGCATCACTAGAGCTAGCAATCGTCACGAGGGCTTCATCATCCCCCGTGCTATGCTTTCCCACAGATCCATTACATCGGGTAAGTGAGGATCAAAAGAGTGCTCGACACATTAAGGGCATGTTCCTCCTTATGTTCGGTAACACTGGAGTAATCAATCGCCACGGGGGTATCATCCCTCCCTGTGCTATGCTCTCACGGATCCTATGCATCGAGTATGTCCCTGAGGACTCCGAGCCAAGAGAGATACTTGGTTCTGGGGGAATGTCCCGTCCCCAGACCAATGGGCATGACTCGGTGGGATGTAACCCGACCCCGAGCCGAATAGTCAAGTGACTCGGCGGAAACAAGATCCAACCCGAGGTATTCGAAGCTTTAAGGGAATATTCCTCCCTAATTGGAACACTTGGAAGCAAGCAATCGTCACGGGGGTATCATCCCTCCCCGTGCTATACTTCTCATGGATCTATACTCTGATTCACCTTCGTCCCTGCTGTTTAATATTTGTATGGAGTCGACTGATTCTGGTGTGACTTGTGTGATTCTTTATGGTGGTAGCCGTGGTCGGGTAGTTGCGGGTTTTGTGCTTTGATCTTGGACCGTTGCCGGCGTAAACACACACGTATAACGCAAGTGCACGTATCGTTCAAGTAGTATAAAAATATCGATCCACGAGGACTTAATTCCTAATGTTGTTATTAATTATTGAATCTATTATTTACAAATATCTAATTAAAGGGAGAATGGAATTGATTGCTTGATTGATTTGGTTGATTGAAGATTTGCTAAATAAATAAATAAAAAGATAAAAGAAAATACTAAGGAAAATAAAGACACAAAGATCTAAGGTTGTGATTTCTTTTAATATCATTTAAAAAGATGAAGTGATTATTTTATGTTTGTGTAATAAATCAGTTTACTAACCTGGAACACTAAATTATGTAAAAGCCTCTTCCGATGGTCAATTCACAATACCCAGTATAACCCAATTGAACCATATTCCTATGTCAACCACATTACCTGGATTCATTAAGTTCAAGTTCCAATTATGGCTACCCCCGCCCGACAGGTATATTCCTATCCTGTAAGGAAATCTATTAAAGGGTTATCTATCCTCAAGGAAGATCGTGGGCTATTAAGTCTAAGGCTGAAACTAAAATCCCTATATCTAGTTCATTTTAGATTTACCATATCAATCTTATTGGTGATCAGACAACAAGAAGCATTAAGCTTAAGACTTAATAAATAAACCTTTAAATTACCCAACTATAAAATAATCCCTTATGAACCGGTGATATTAAAAGTCATCACAACCCCTAATTAACTAACACATAATTAGGACTAGTTAATACATAAAATTAAAAGACATAAAGTAAAAATGCTGAAAAGTAAATTACAATAAAATAAAATGCTAAGGTAAAGGAATTACTTTTACTACTACTAATTTAGATATCTCCCATAAAATAATATATAAATTGTGATAATATTACCAACCGACCATTCTGGCGGTATCCCTGATTAAGTCAAATTAAGTCCAACCAGCCATTAAGGCGGAACCAAAATAAATTTACCAACCGACCAGTCTGGCGGTATCCGTGATTAGTCAGGTTTAAACCAGATAAAATTAAATTACCAACCGACCAATATAGCGGTATCCCTTATTAAGTCAATATTTTAAATAGTTAATATATTATTTTTAAGGGAGATTAATCTAAATAGCAATAGTAGAGAATTACCTTTCACCCTAGCTGAAAAAAGTTACTTCAAACATGGTGAATAGTAAAAACTGTAAAAAATAAAAAGTAAAAAATTAAATTACTATTATTACAAAAGTAATTAAAATAAATTACAAACTAAAAATAAAAAAAACTAAAAATTCTAGAGAGAGAAACTCTCTCTAGAGAGAGAAATCAAGAGAGAGAGGAGGTGTTAAAATTCTGAAATTTCGCGCTGAATTTTATAGGCAAATTTTCACTGTTAGGGTCGCGACGCCAAGGAGCTCAGCGTCGCGACGCGTGGATTTGTCGACGTGGCACGCTGAGAAGACAACACGTAGCAAGGCGGCTGACTGTTCACGCGACACGTGTCAAGGCGGCTAGACTCAATGATTGTGATGACGTCATTGATGACGTCATGCTGACGCGCGACGACGTGGCGATGACGTGGCATGACGTGGCGTGGCGGCTGACTGTTCACTTGTCGGCAACAATAGGATTGCGACACGTGGCGACACGTGTCAAGTTATGATTGGCTGAGGCTGACGTGGGCATATTGACTCGGTTTGACCTGCTGACGTGGACGATGATGTGGCATGAACGTGGCAAGGTTGACTCGTTGACCGATGATGTGGCTGATGACGAGGCGACACGTGTCAAGTCTGAGTGTCGGCAGCATATGATGATGACACGTGGCACGGCGCATTTTAGCAGATCGGCTGTGATGGGACACGTGGCACGGCGCATTTGAAAAGTCCAAAACTTCTCAAATTGGTGACGTTGACCAGGCGCATGTTAGCAGATTCGGCTCACGCTGGGCGTCGCGGCGCGCAGTGTTCCAGCGTCGCGACGCGCAGAAGACGAAAATATCCCTGTTGACGCATTTTTGTCCGGTTTTGCCCCAAATTGCCTCCAGTGCTGTCCAAACTTTATTTATCTGCAAAATAACAATAAAACACATCAAAACGTTCACAAAACTCAAGAAACTATACAAAATATTAAGTTAAATGAGTGGGAAATAGGAATAAAATACACTCATCACACCCCCAAACCTAACATTTTGCTAGTCCTCGAGCAAAATACAGAATAAAATAACATAACAAAATTTAACTAAGCCACTTCGTAGGGATCACGGTTGCATTTAGCATATGCAACAAGCCTTTAAACCCCTAGGTGTCCCTAGTGACGAGTGTAGTCTCGTGAGGTTTACAGCAATGATACCTACAAACATTTTACAAAAGTAAAAAGTTAGTAAAACTAATGCACACAAAAGCAAAAAGACAAGCGAAAAGAGAATAAAGAAAGTTAGTGACTAATCAGGTGAAAATTTACTCCAAGTTATTAGTTGTTTTGTTTCTTTCTAAATTACCGAATAAGTAAATTCTCCGATTCTTTGCCATTCTCAGATACACAGCAACAAAATATTAATCACTCATTTTTGCCCAACAGTCATAAGTGCAGTTTATAAGAGAGTAAAATTTTTGTCCTAAAGTTCTATCAGATTTCACACCTTTTTTGTAGCAATGGAATAATTTTCTGATTTTTCTGATTTTTCTTTGATTTGTTTCTCTATTTTTATTTATATACAATACCTTCCGTCTATGTAGCGAGCTTGGGTCGGTGGCTCCCAAACCAGTTGGCTTTAGGGGACCAGGTGTTAAGACACCCCTACGAACTTAATTACTCAGACTCAGATATATATATATTTTGCAGCATCTTCGATCCATGTAGCGAGCTTTGGGCCAATGACTCCCAAACCAGTTGGTTTTAGGGCACTAGGTATTAAAATACCCTTACAGACTTAATAACTCGGATCTCGGACGTTTTTTTTTTTTTTTTTTTTTTTAACTCCATCACTATTTAGAGATGCTTCCTCCAATTAAACTATAGCACGGAATATTACAAACTTTTCAATTTTAACTCATGTCCGTATGTTTCCATGTAAGTTCATAATACCTGTCAACTGAACATATGAAGATCCAATTTAGTCAGTTTTAAGGAGAATTCACAAATTAAATAATTAAAAAGGAAATAAACAAAAATTAACTTATTTCAAAAATAAATGGTTTGAGATACGTCTCAGGAGCGGAAATTCCTTACTCGGCTATCTTTTACCAATTTCACCTTTTTAGTCAAAATAAAAACACAAAAATACAACATATTTTTGTAATTTTTGAAAATTTTCAATTTTTTTGTATTTTTTGAAAAATTTGAACTAAAAAAAAAACATACAAACGAAAAACAAGGTATTAATCAACTAAATCCCTCCCCCAAACCTAAATGAGACATTGTCCCCAATGTCTTAAAACAGTAGAAGAAGAGTTAGAAGGTAATACCTGATCAGCTGAAATTTTACAGGAAAAATTACCGATTAAGATTTATGTCCAAATTACGATTCTTACCACGATTGTTATTTGACCATTTTTCATTAAAAATTTTGGCAGAATCACCTCTAAAAACTCAAAATTTCCCCAAAATTCACCCTAAAAAATTATCACCAATCAAATCCCAACTTTGGTATTTTTCAGAAAAATTCGACAGAGTCTCCCCTGAATTTTTGATTATCCAACACAACCTAAATCTATCAAATGCCACCACCAAACTTCAAATATCAAACTCAATTTCTTCGCCCCCAATTACTGCGAATCAAATTCAACCATCCAACACTTCGTAATTCAAAATTCCCAAATCAAACACACCACAATTCAATTTTTCAATTTACCCAATTACCAAATCAATTTTTTATCAAATCATTACCGTTAATTTTGATTTTGGCAGTGAATGGATACGGATCGGTTTGGATTTGTGTTTGATTTGTTGAGGCTCGGTTTCGGTTGCGGGTGGCAGTGGTAGCTCCGGTGAGGCTCGTTTTGGTAAGGGTTCGGCAAAGGTGGGTGTATCGGCAGTGGGTTGGCTTCTGGTGACTCTCGGTGGTGGACTTGGCAGTGGTGGGTTCGCGGCTTTGGTGTCTCAGCTGGTGGATCTCTCGGCGATGGTGGCTGGACATGGCTCTGTTTCGGTTTTGTTCGGTCGTGAGTGGTTGATGAAGATCGGTTTTGACTCGGCGAGGAAAGGGCTCGGTCACGGCCTCGGTGGCTGCTGAGTTTCGGTGGATTCGGCGAAGCTTGGTTATTGGTTGCTGCTCACGGTGTGGATCTCGGCTGACGAAGACTCGGTCACGGCAATGAAGGTAGTGGCTCGCGGTGGTGATGGCTGGTTCGGTTCGGGTGGCTCGGTAAAGGCTTGTTGTTTAACATGGCGAAGGTTGCGGCTGTGGATCTTGGTTGTGAGGCTCACGGTCACGATGGTACTCGATTTCGGTTCGGTGGCTGGTGGGTTTCTGTCACGGCAAGGGGTGGATCTTGGTTTGATGGTGGTTGTTGGTTTGCTTGCGGTGGTTGGTGGTGGGGCGATGGTTTCTGGTTTCGTGGCGTTTGAGGAAGAAGAAGGAATAAAAATGAGATCTGTGGTGCCTCTGCTTATGTTCTGTTTTTGAGTCAGCGTCGCGACGCTGAATTTTTTTTTTTTTTTTTTTTTTGGCAAAATCATGTCTTGTGACGGATAAATCCATAGGGATGCCTCTCAAGAGGTGACTCCTTACTCAGCCGTCTCTTCTGGATTGACTTTGTATCTTCGTGATTTTGTCAAATTTTTATTTTGAAAATCCCGCTTGTACTGGCCTACTTTGTCCTGAAAAATTCCGTTTTTATTTTTCCTGCAAAACTAACACAAAAAATTAAAAAGTTCACACAAAATATGAAAAATAAATTACAACAAATTGCATGGGTTGCCTCCCTGCTAGCGCTAAATTTTTCGTCTTCAGCCAGACGTGACTGAAATCTATCTGTTAAGGAGGTTTCAATGTCGTTTTGGATGTCCGATTAAGGACAATCCCGTGAGCGTTGCTTTTGAAGGGTCTCTTCCAACGGTAAAGTGGCAAAAAGAGTTTTGTCTTTTTCAGTGCTCGTGCCATTTTTTTGACTTTTGTTGCTCCAGTGATTCCTGCAAAGAAAGAAAGAAAATCAGGAGGTCTTGTATGGTGCTTGACTTGGAATGGAAATTCCATTCTGTCAAGCTTCTGGGTGATATCTTTGATTTGTACTCCCCAAAACAGCGATGTTTTTCCTGAATGCTCTGGATTTTTATTAAGGTCAGACATTTGCTCCTCCATTTGCTCTGCTTTTTGCTCCACCTGAGGATGAAAAGATGAGTCAGACATTAGGTCTTCACCCTCTGATTCGGGTGAATTGATTGGCTCAAGTTGATCTTCTTCAAACATTTGTGAAATGGAATCTCCAAGATCTTCGTTTTGAGGATTCAGAATTCCATCCTCAATTTTTGATGCAGTTGGTACAAATGTTTCAGCTTCCTCCTCCTCCTCAGAATCTGAATAATAAAAATCAAATCGAGACTTTGCCGGTTCAAGTTCCTGAACTGATACATCTGGTTGTTGATACTGCTCAGCCTCCTCCTCTGTTGAAGTGTCATGTGAAATGATTGGTATTCGAAGGCTTCGAAGGCTTCATCAGTGTCATCTGAGAATGGTTCTTGAGGTATATAGTTCTGGTTTTCTGTTAATTGTCTGATTTGATCTGTCATTCTCTGTATGGATTCTGTGTTACTCTGAACTTGTGCATCAAATTGAGCTACTTGTTCCTTGAACATGTGAATCCACTGATCTTCCTCTGATGGTTCTGGTTGTTGATAAGGATCGAAGGAAGATGGTGGATAAGATGGAAAATGTGATTCTGTGAAATGTGATGGCTCGTCATACCATGAAGGATCTTGATAGTTTTGCCACCCTGGATGGTAGTTGTATTTGCAATAATCGCTTGGGTGGTCACCATTACATATGTCACATCTCCACATTGAGTTCTGTTGAGCAAATGTAGTATTGCTTGATTCTGGCATCCAGTGATAATCATTGGGCTCGACAACAGGCCTCAGAAAACCGGACTGTTGCTCCCAGATTTGGGGTGTATCTTCTTGTAAAGCACGTAATCTTTCAATCTCCCAGTAATGTTCCATGTAAGTCACCTGAAACAGAAAAAGAAAAAAAATTACAGATAAAAATAAAGAAAATTAGATACAAGTAAATTAGATAGCTTCAAATTAACAACTCAAGAAATATAAGTCCCCGGCAACGGCGCCAAAAACTTGACCGGCGTAAACACACACGTATAACGCAAGCGCACGTATCGTTCAAGTAGTATAAAAATATCGATCCCACGAGGACTTAATTCCTACTGTTGTTATTAATTATTGAATCTATTTATTTACAAATATCTAATTAAAGGGAGAATGGAATTGATTGCTTGATTGATTTGGTTGATTGAAGATTTGCTAAATAAATAAATAAAAAGATAAAAGAAAATACTAAGGAAAATAAAAGACACAAAGATCTAAGGTTGTGATTTCTTTTAATATCATTTAAAAGATGAAGTGATTATTTTTATGTTTGTGTAATAAATCAGTTTACTAACCTGGAACACTAAATTATGTAAAAGCCTCTTCGATGGTCAATTACAAATACCCAGTATAACCCAATTGAACCATATTCCTATGTCAACCACATTACCTGGATTCATTAAGTTCAAGTTCCAATTATGGCTACCCCCGCCCGACAGGTATATTCCTATCCTGTAAGGAAATCTATTAAAGGGTTATCTATCCTCAAGGAAGATCGTGGGCTATTAAGTCTAAGGCTGAAACCTAAAATCCCTATATCTAGTTCATTTTAGATTTACCATATCAATCTTATTGGTGATCAGACAACAAGAAGCATTAAGCTTAAGACTTAATAAATAAACCTTTAAATTACCCAACTATAAAATAATCCCTTATAAACCGGTGATATTAAAAGTCATCACAACCCCTAATTAACTAACACATAATTAGGACTAGTAAATACATAAAATTAAAAGACATAAAGTAAAAATGCTGAAAAGTAAATTACAATAAAATAAAATGCTAAGGTAAAAGGAATTACTTTTACTACTACTAATTTAGATATCTCCCATAAAATAATATATAAACTTGTGATAATATTACCAACCGACCATTCTGGCGGTATCCTGATTAAGTCAAATTAAGTCCAACCAGCCATTAAGGCGGAACCAAAAATAAATTTACCAACCGACCAGTCTGGCGGTATCCGTGATTAGTCAGGTTTAAACCAGATTAAAATTAAATTACCAACCGACCAATATAGCGGTATCCCTTATTAAGTCAATATTTTAAATAGTTAATATATTATTTTTAAGGGAGATTAATCTAAATAGCAATAGTAGAAGAATTACCTTTCACCCTAGCTGAAAAAGTTACTTCAACATGGTGAATAGTAAAAACTGTAAAAAATAAAAAGTAAAAATTAAATTACTATTATTACAAAAGTAATTAAAATAAATTACAAACTAAAAATAAAAAAACTAAAAATTCTAGAGAGAGAAACTCTCTCTAGAGAGAGAAATCAAGAGAGAGATGAGTGTGTAAAATTCTGAAATTTCGCGCTGAATTTATAGGCAAATTTTCACTGTTCGGGCGTCGCGACGCCAAGGAGCTCAGCGTCGCGACGCTGGATTTGTCGACGTGGCACGCTGAGGAGACAACACGTAGCAAGGCGGCTGACTGTTCACGCGACACGTGTCAAGGCGGCTAAGACTCAATGATTGTGATGACGTCATTGATGACGTCATGCTGACGCGGCGACGACGTGGCGATGACGTGGCATGACGTGGCGTGGCGGCTGACTGTTCACTTGTCGGCACAATAGGATTGCGACACGTGGCGACACGTGTCAAGTTATGATTGGTTGAGGCTGACGTGGCATATTGACTCGGTTGACCTGCTGACGTGGACGATGATGTGGCATGACACGTGGCAAGGTTGACTCGTTGACCGATGATATGGCTGATGACGAGGTGACACGTGTCAAGTCTGAGTGTCGGCAGCATATGATGATGACATGTGGCACGGCGCATTTTAGCAGATCGGCTGTGATGGTGACACGTGGCACGGCGCATTTTAGCAAAGTCAAAACTTCTCAAATTGTTGACCGTTGACCAGGCGCATGTTAGCAGATTCGGCTCACGCTGGGCGTCGCGGCGCGCAGTGTTCCAGCGTCGCGACGCGCAGAAGACGAAAATATCCCTGTTGACTCATTTTTGTCCGGTTTTGCCCCAAATTGCCTCCAGTGCTGTCCAAACTTTATTTATCTGCAAAATAACAATAAAACACATCAAAACGTTCACAAAACTCAAGAAACTATACAAAATATTAAGTTAAATGAGTGGGAAATAGTGATATAAATATCACTCATCAACCGTCGTGTGGAGTATGTCCCCGGGGTTTTGAATACGATTTTGCAAAATTATTTTTAGAAGAGCGGGTGAGAAATGAAAGTTTTATTTATATTCGGGGACATACTACCCTTCTTACAACTCTCTGCGGGTCATTTTGAGAGAGGCTTTGTATTTGAATTTCTGTCCCTTATTGGGATGCTGCCAAAGAAGAGGAGGAAGTGAGAATTTACTGAAAGTATTTTCTCAACATCTCGGCGTTCCATGGCTTTTTTAATCTTGTGCCGTCCAGCTGTTCCAAGAAGTAAGCCCCTGGCCTTACCACCTCTGTGATTTTGTACGGCCCTTCCCACTTGGCACCTAGCGAGCCCTCCTCTGGTCGTCGGGTGTTTAAGGTGACCCTTCTCAATACTAAGTCGCCCGGGAGGAAGGAGCGGGTCTGAACTCTTCCGTTGTAGAAGCGGGCCATTCTTTGTTGGTAGACTGCTGCATTCATAGCTGATCTCTCTCTCATTTCCTCGATCAGGTCGAGGTGGTTTTTGATAAGTTCTTCGTTCTGCTCATTCCCAAAGTGGCGGACCCTGTGAGTTGCTACCCCGATTTCTGCTGGAATGACGGCCTTACATCCGTATGATAGGAAAATGGTGTTTCCCCTGTGGAATCTTTGTAGGTCGTCCGATGTGCCCATAGCACTTCTGGTAATTCTTCGACCCATAAGCCTTTGCATGATCCGAGCCGAGCTTAAGGTTTGCCTTGATGGTCTTGTTTGTTGCCTCAACCTGTCCGTTTGACTTGGGATGGGCTGGCGAGGCGAATTTTAAAGTGATCTGGAGGTCTTTGCAGAGCTTCCTGAATCCTTTGCTATCGAATTATTTCCCGTTGTCGGTGATGATCGCCCGGGGGATTCTGAACCTGCAGATTATGTTCTTCTTTACAAATTCTGTGGCCTTTTTCTCCGTGATGGTGGATAGCGGCTCGGCTTCTGCCCATTTTGTGAAATAGTCTATGGCCACGATTGCATATTTCGCCTGCCCTCGCCCTTTTGGCATTGGCCCTATGATATCTAGCCCCCACTGTGCGAACGGCCAGGGGCTGGACATGGTGGTTAATTGTTCTACCGGTTGATGGTGGATGTTGGCATTTTTCTGACAACCTTCACATTTTTGAGCTACTCTCACACCGTCCTGATGCATAGTCGGCCAGTAAAATCCTTGTCTTAAGGCTTTAAAGGCGATTGATCTTCCTCCGGTGTGACTTCCGCAGATGTCTGCGTGGATTTCTCTGAGCACATAATCCACTTCCTCTTTCGCCAAGCATCTCAGGAGGGGTACGGTGTAGCCTCTTCGGTAGAGTACCCATTCGATTAAGGAAAACTTGGTGCTTTTGAATTTTAGTTTTTTGGCTTCCTTTCTGTCCTCGGGTGTCTCTCCTGTTTCCAAATATTTTCTAATCGGTTGTAGCCATGAAGTTTCATCTTCTTTATCCAGGGTTCCTACTTCGAGTTCTCCTACGCTCTTTTCTCGGAGGCAGATTAGGGGGATTGTTCTGGGATCCTCGGTCTTCATTGAGGATGCGAGCCGGGCTAGGGAGTCTGCTTCACAGTTGTCTTCTCGTCCGATCTGTTCGAAGCGTACGTTCCCTACTTTCTCCATCATCTTTTTTACTTCGGCTAAGTAAGCTATCATGGTCGGCTCCCTGGCCTGAAATTCCCCATTTAGTTGTTGAATGGCTAGCTGAGAGTCACTCCTTACTACCACGTTGTGGACTCCCACTACTGTGCATAGCCTTAATCCGGCCAAGATTGCTTCGTACTCTGTCTCATTGTTCGTGGTTTCGAAGGCGAACCTTAAGGCAAACAATACTTCTTCCCCCATGTTATTTTTTAACACGATCCTGGCTCCGCTGCCCTGTGAGCTGACAGACCCGTCTACTAACATCTCCCACCTATCTTCCCCTACGGTCAAGATCTGGGGTTCGGTGAATTCTGCAACAAAATCTGCCAAAGTGTATGCACTGTATTTTTACACATAAGTCCCTATGATGAGTCTCATTTTGGAGACACTACCTTTTAAGTCACGGAGGTCACGGAAAACGGACATCGGAAGGGGGAATTCAGAATAAACAAGGTTCACTGTTTTCGTTGGTGCTACGTTCGTGTATACGTTCGAACGTCAGGCAGATTGCGGACGTTGGTGCCGCGTTCGAGTAAGCGTTCGAACGGTGTCGGTAATTCTGGTTTTGCTGCTAGCCTCACATTAAGCCCAATTCGCCCAAACCTTGGCCCACACGCCCAAGCCCACTTAAAACACATATTTAACACATGGTGAAATCAAAACAAATCTAAAAATCATATACCAAATTAAATAAAATACTTACACAAATTAAAGAAATTGCATGCCTAATTAAAATCAACCAACAAACTAAATGTCTAATCTAAACCAATCAAATATAATCATACCAAGTAAAATCAATCAACCAATATATTATTCCCAAACTTAAAATATTGTATTCCTAAACCAAGACAAATTAAATATTACAACTTCCTAACTTAAATTTTTTTTGTCCCCCCTCAATATTGTGTATACCTTTCTCATCTCTCCTAATTTGGAAGCAAAACTCTTCCTTGTGAGACAAGGTGAAGCCCTAGCCCTTCTCTATATAAACAACCCCTAACCTAGCCATCCCTCCTCTCCAATCTCTCTAGCTCATACACACAATTCACACAAGAATTATAGCAAGAAATACTAGACATCACAAGCATATCACTCCCTGGATCCTTACCCTCACACCACCGAAAATTACACCAAAACAACCCCTGACCACCACCGAAAATCAGCCCCATTAAACCTCCACACATCACCGAAAATCACACCAAACACAGCAGCTTAAACAACTCCTAAAACAGTCCCTAAAACCCCTTAAAACAATAACATAAACTACACTTATAATCCTTGAAATAACCACATAAAACCACACCAAAAAGAATATCAAAACAGTCCACAAACAGTAAGCAGAGGACACAGAGGAAGCGGCAGCAAAACCACAAGGAAACAGCAGCAAAACGGAGTCGGAACAGTAGCTTGAGTGGCCGAACAGCGAAGGAAGAGGCAAACCAGTGAACCAGAAAAGTTGCGGAGCTTTACCCCCTTTTCGATCTTCGTGGAACGCGAGTCCAAGAGACAGCTTAAAAGGTTAGACCTGAGGGTATCTTTCACACTTATTCTTATTTAATTTCTGGTTATTTATTTTGATTACATTTTCTGTATTTGTGGCATTTGTTGTGTGTATGATGTGTGTTGTGGGTATTGGATGAATGGAAGAGTGTCGTCTCTTGTGGTATATAGGATGGAAACCCAGACGTAAATTCCGTAGCCGAATCCGAATGGACGGTAGTGCGGTCTGTACTTGGGACACAACTCCACGTACCACTTGAGTAAACGGCACATTCTCTTGTTTTGTGTTGTTTTGATTTATTTAATTCTTGTTATTTAAATTCTGCATGTTGTCTATTCCCGCATGATACGATCGAGTGCATGGGCTTAGTAAGTGCGATGAAAGGTTCCCTAATTGGAGGGTTAAAATCCTTCACCATGATGCTCTGCCGCACCGATTGATGTGTGTTCGGTTGAATGCGAAATACGTTCAATCGGACATACTTAGTTTGATATGATTGTCTTTATTTTCGTATGCATGATTCAACCGAGTGCATGGGCTTAGTAAGTGCGATGTGAGATCCCCTATGGGGAGGGGCTAAAGCCCTTTACCACGAGGCTTTACCGCGCCGGTTGATGTGTATTCGGTTGGATACAAGATACGTTCAATCGGGCACACTATGTTTTATATTATTGCTTTTCATTCTATGTATGCATGATTCAGTCGAGCGCATGGGCTTAGTATGTTGGTCTAAAGGTCCTCTCTTTGAGAGATCAAGAGCCCCAAAAGGCCACCTTTACGGCAGTACTTCGCCGCGCCCCCCCTTTATTTTGTCGTTTATGTATTGCTTCCCATTTCATGCATCAGGTCTGTTCCCGTTCGAACGCGTTTACGAACGCAACTCGAACACGCATGTATTTTGCCTTGTCATGCATCAGGTCTTGCTTATGTTCGAACGCGTTCACGAACGCCATACGAACGTGAGCATTCTGTTTCATGTCCGTTCGAACGCGTTCACGAACGCCACACGAACGTGAGCATTCTGTTTCATTCCCGTTCGAACGCGTTCACGAACGCCATACGAACGTGAGCATTCTGTTTCATTTCCGTTCGAACGCGTTATCAAACGCCCTACGAACGCTACACGAACGCGCACCCACTGAATTGAGTCCTATTCATTAGATTTTATGCATAGTTTTCCTAGTAGCTATCCCCACATGCATGAATACAAATATGTTAATGTATTACAGTTCATATGCTTATGCCGTGATAACACTTGAGTATTATTTCTTGCGGTATATCGGATGGAAACCCAGACGTAAATTCCGTAGCCGATTCCGAATGGACGGTAGTGCGGTCTGTACTTGGGATACAATTCCACGTACCACTTGGAAAAATGCCCATATGTGTGCTTGTATGGTTAATATTTGTGCTTGTGTCTTCCTGAATGTAATATGCAAATGAAGTTGTATGTTCGTTGCTATTTTGATATATGTTAAGCATGTAATTAAATGTAAGATATATGTGAATGTGTACATAAGTTTTATTTTGCACATGAAAATTTAGAAGCATGATACTCTTGGAAATAAGTGTTACTTAAGCTTGATTAAATTATTACATAAATCCTTTCATTACAAGTGACATAAGTAAGGGACCATTCCGAACCCAATGGTTTGAGGTCTTCCCTTGCGAGGGGTGAGTGCGGCCTTAAATCTTTGTCCCGGTTCACACCGGGTGGCGACTCCATATTATTTAGTATTTCCCAACTAGTGCCGCGAGCCTAGGAACGGCGTCGCCCAGGTCCTGTTGTCCACAGTCTGGCGACTCCACTGGGGATAGAGAATTGGCCCCGAAATATTGTCTTGTAAGGAGTGGATTTATGTTTTAATTGGCCATGTCTATAGTGGATAAGTGGGGGTTTAATCAAGGGCACTTTGAGGCTAGGTAATGGTTTGGTGTCTTCCTTCACTCACTACCTTTCTAGAAGGAAAAGCTGTGAGGACACCTATATGGCCATCTACTTGTAGCCTTTGTGATGGACTAATTTGTAGGACTCGTTGTTTATTCCTGACACCAAGCGATAAGAGCCTAAGAGGCTTTGGGTACTTAAGTGAGCCTCGCTCCATCTTCCCTCTGGGGAATCTACAACGGGAAATCCATTTGACAGTCCGTCACACACCATAGCTCGTTGGCACGTACCTTAGTGTATAAAAAGGGATGCACTCACTTGGTCGCTTGAACCCTTGAGTGAGGAGACCTAGTTGTGGGCTATCCTTCGCCGGTGAGAGCCTTTGTCTATACTCTTGCTAACCCACCCATAGACCGGTTTGTATGGTTAAAGTAACAATTATTTCCTTGAGTATGTGCTTGTGGACCATCCTCATTTGGATGCAGTTGGACTATTGTCAGAAATGCGGGCTTGCTGGGCCATTTAAACTGGGGCAAGTTCGTACTGTATGACTATTAGGCCCAAGGCTTCTGAAATGTTGATGGGCCATTATGTAAAAATTATCATGTTATGTTTGCATTATCGCCCTTCTATGCTTGTGTTTGGGAACATCATCGTTTGGATCCATTTGGACCATTTGTCATGGGATATGGACTTGTTGGGCCATTTAAACTGGGACAAGAATGTATTCCATGACTATTGGGCCAAAGGCGTCTAAGTGTTGATGGGCCACCTTGTGCTTGTGTTCGGAGTATTATCATTTGGATTTAGTTGGGCTCCTTGCCATAAGATATGAACTGTTGGGCCATTTAAACTGGGACGTGTTCACTCTTATGACAGTCAGCCCAAAAGCTTCTAAAATGATAATGGGCCGACTTGTTTGAAAATTTTATTGACTTAGTATGATTTATATGTTATATGCCTCTTATGCACATCATGCATACATACATCATGTTAACCCTTGTGTTCTGAAAGCCATCATAGATTCCCGTTGGGTTAGGAAAAAGGGAAGACTCATCAAAATACTGGGAACAGACATGAGTGAATCAGATATTGAGGTGTCCCGTATGGATCAGTTGGAAAACGGTCTCGCCAAGGTCACTGAACAGTTGCAAGCCTTGACTACTGCCATGACAAATATGGTTGTGCCCCGTGCTGGGGGAAATTCTGAGAATGTAAGGCGCGAGGAGCCTCCGAATGGGTTGGGGGATGATATCCCCGCTTTTGATGATGATATGGCAGAGTATGCAACAGACAGAGTGATTGGGTCTCAAGCCGAGATACAGAAACTCAGGGACCAGGTTGAATCCGTTACCCGCAAGATGAGGGGTAAGAATGAAGATTTGCTAGATTATGAGACAATGAAGTTTGAGGAGCAGTTGCCAGCGCAGTTTAAGATGCCGGATTTGACTAAGTTCAATGGGAACGGAGATCCGAGGGTGCATCTCCGTCAGTATGTGTCTGTTATGAGTTCAGTTGGCCTGTCTCAGCCCCAAGTACAAAAGATGTTCGGGATGTCACTCGAGGGGGCACCCGTATGTATGGTACCATAACCTGGACAAGCAGGTTAAGGAAGATTGGAGGGAGCTAGCTGATGCTTTCTTAAAGCAATATGTCACAGACCTGGAGATTGACTTGTCACTCCGTGACTTAGAAAATATCAAGCAGAAGCCGGAGGAAAATTTCAAGGAATATGTGGACCGCTGGAGGAGCCAATTTTGAAGATGCATACCCGGCCCTCAGAAAAGACCAGATCAAAATGATCATCAAGGGCACCAAGCCCTCTATTTATGGCAAACTGAGGAGAATGACTTCGATGATCCTGATTTTCGACAGCTGAGGGAGACAGTTATGGATATTGAGGAGGAGGAAGCCGAGAACAGAAAGTTTTATGGACAGAACAGAAGGAATATTGGGGGACATTCAGGAACTATGCCTGCTACTGCTGAGGTCACTGCCATTAAGAACAGACGATTTTCTAACCTTGGTAAGCCTCTTTCAAAGGTATTCGAAAAGCTGAAGGCGCAAGGACTCTTAAAACCTTTGGAACCTAGGCCCATTCCAAATCCTGTGCCACCTCACATGAACTTAAACTTATACTGTCACTTCCACCAAGAAAAAGGCCATGACACCGACAACTGCGCCCGCCTTAGACATGAAATCCAAAACCTCATCGATGCCCATACAATACCCGACCCAGAGAAAGAACAACCCAACGCACACAGAAATCCCCTACCCAACTACATGATCAACTCTGGCCTACCCGAAACCCTTGTCCTCCAAACTCTCAACCACTCAGCTTCATAGGAATAAGGGATAACAATGGTGAAGAACCATGGGCTGAAGAAGAGGGCACTGTTGTTTCTCCTAGTTTATCTTGCACTTTTAATAAAGACATTGATTTTGTTTACCTGTTCGAACGTTTCCTCAACAATAATAAAGGCGATCATTTCATTTATCTGCCTAAGACTATTACTTTCAAACTTGCAACATGCGTGTGTTCAATCTTGGTAATGTGATGCTCAGAGCGTAGGGAATCCTTAAAAGAAGCAAGCAGAAAAGATAAGTTAGCCATTCAGGAATTGGGAAATGGAGACAGTGGGACTGTTAGACTTGGAAAGAAACGGGTTCCTGGAACAAATCAGGGTAGACATGTGGAAATGGTATTTTCCCTAAGAGGAGAATGGTCATCAATGGAATTGACGGAAGACCTAACCCAACGAGATAGGAAACTCATTCACGCATGCATGCATACACGTAACATATTTTGCATTCCTTTTTGTGTTTTGTGTTTGTTTTGTGTTCATAGGTTTTGAAGAAGAAATAGAGAAAGCGGCAAATGAAAGCCAGTCAGAAGCATCAATATTAGCATCAGTATCAGCATGGGGGCGAGGCCCATATCAATATCAGTTTGAGGGCGAGGCCCACATCAGTATCAGTTCAGGGCCGAGGCCCACATCATCTTTAGCTTGGGGGCGAGGCCCATGTCAGCTCGGGGGCGAGGCCCATATCAGTTTAGGGGCGAGGCCCATATCAGTATCAGATCGAGGGCGAGGCCCATATCAGTTCAGGAAGAAAGCCTATATTTGGTTCAGCTCGGGAATAAAGCCTACATTCGGTACAATCCAGGAACAAAGCCTCATGTCAGTATAGTTCGGGAATAAAGCTCAAGGGGAAGAAAGCCTCATGTCAGTATAGTTTGAGAACAAAGCTCAAGGGGAAGAAAGCCTCATGTCAGTATAGTTTGAGAACAAAGCTCAAGGGGAAGAAAGCCTCATGTCAGTATAGTTTGAGAACAAAGCTCAAGGGGAAGAAAGCCTCATGTCAGTATAGTTTGAGAACAAAGCTCAAGGGGAAGAAAGCCTCATGTCAGTATAGTTTGAGACAAAGCTCAAGGGGAAGAAAGCCTCATGTCAGTATAGTTTGAGAACAAAGCTCAAGGGGAAGAAAGCCTCATATCAGTATAGTTTGAGAACAAAGCTCAAGGGGAAGAAAGCCTCATGTCAGTACAGTTCGGGAACAAAGCCCACACTCAGTGCAGTTCAAGAAGAAAGCCTACATTCAGTTCAGTTCAGGAAGAAAGCCCGCATTCAATACAGTTCAAGAACAAAGCTCAAGGGGAAAAAGCCTCATATCAGTATAGTTTGAGAACAAAGCTCAAGGGGAAGAAAGCCTCATGTCAGTATATTTTGAGAACAAAGCTCAAGGGAAGAAAGCCTCATGTCAGTACAGTTCGGGAACAAAGCCCACACTCAGTGCAGTTCAAGAAGAAAGCCTACATTCATTTCAGTTCAGGAAGAAAGCCCGCATTCAATACAGTTCAAGAACAAAGCTCAAGGGGAAGAAAGCCTCAGTCAGTATAGTTTGAGAACAAGCTCAAGGGGAGAAAGCCTCATGTCAGTACAGTTCGGGAACAAAGCCCACACTCAGTGCAGTTCGGAATAAAGCCCACATTCAATACAATTCATGAAGGAAGCCTACGTCCAGCAAACTCGGGATAAAGCCCACATTCAGTTCAGTTCAGGAAAAAACCTGCATTCACTCATACGGGAATAAAGCCCACATCCAATGCAGTTCAGGATAAAGCCACACTCAGTGCAGTTCAAGAAAGCCCACATTCGTACAGTTCAGGAAGAAAGCCTGCATTCAGCTCAGTTCGGGAACAAAGCCCACACTCAGTGCAGTTCAGGAAGAAAGCCCACATTCAACACAATTGAAGGAAGAAAGCCTAGAGGAATAAAGCCTCATCTCAACACAGTTCGAGAATGAACAAGCCGGGAATGACACTCCAAGAATGGAAGCACAGTTCGAGAATGGAACACATCACAGCACGTTCGAGAATGAACCAGGGGTCGCAGCACCTCACCATCCAAATCAACTCAACTCAACACATGGTAAGTCAAGTGGCAGCTGGTGAGCCAGGTAAGTGAAAATGCATTGCATGTACTTTGATAGGATTGTCACTGTCACACACTGCACAAGTCCCATCAAAGTGGGGGCGACTGTAGGCACTGTATTTTTACACATAAGTCCCTATGATGAGTCTCATTTGGAGACACTACCTTTTAAGTCACGGAGGTCACGGAAAACGGACATCGGAAGGGGGATTCAGAATAACAAGGTCATTGTTTTCGTTGGTGCTACGTTCGTGTATACGTTCGAACGTCAGGCAGATTGCGGACGTTGGTGCCGCGTTCGAGTAAGCGTTCGAACGGTGTCGGTAATTCTGGTTTTGCTGCTAGCCTCACATTAAGCCCAATTCGCCAAACCTTGGCCACACGCCCAAGCCCACTTAAAACACATATTTAACACATGGTGAAATCAAAACAAATCTAAAAATCATATACCAAATTAAATAAAATACTTACACAAATTAAAGAAATTGCATGCCTAATTAAAATCAACCAACAAACTAAATGTCTAATCTAAACCAATCAAATATAATCATACCAAGTTAAAATCAATCAACCAATATATTATTCCCAAACTTAAAATATTGTATTCCTAAACCAAGACAAATTAAATATTACAACTTCCTAACTTAAAATTTTTTTTGTCCCCCCTCAATCTTGTGTATACCTTTCTCATCTCTCCTAATTTGGAAGCAATCTCTTCCTTGTGAGACAAGGTGAAGCCCTAGCCCTTCTCTATATAAACAACCCTTAACTAGCCATCTCCCTCTCCAATCTCTCTAGCTCATACACACAATTCACACAAGAATTATAGCAAGAAATACTAGACATCACAAGCATATCACTCCCTGGATCCTTACCCTCACACCACCGAAAATTACACCAAAACAACCCTGACCACCACCGAAAATCAGCCCCATTAAACCTCCACACATCACCGAAATCACACCAAACACAGCAGCTTAAACACTCCTAAAACAGTCTCTAAAACCCTTAAAACAGTAACATAAACTACACTTATATCCTTGAAATAACCACACAAAACCACACCAAAAAGAATATCAAAACAGTCCACAAACAGTAAGCAGAGGACACAGAGGAAGCGGCAGCAAAACCACAAGGAAACAGCAGCAAAAAGGAGTCGGACAGTAGCTTGAGTGGCGAACAGCGAAGGAAGAGGCAACCCAGTGAACCAGAAAAGTTGCGGAGCTTTACCCCTTTTCGATCTTCGTGGAACGCGAGTCCGAGAGACAGCTTAAAAGGTTAGACCTGAGGGTATCTTTCACACTTATTCTTATTTAATTTCTGGTTATTTATTTTGATTTACATTTTCTGTATTTGTGGCATTTGTTGTGTGTATGATGTGTGTTGTGGGTATTGGATGAATGAAGAGTGTCGTCTCTTGTGGTTATAGGATGGAAACCCAGACGTAAATTCTGTAGCAGAATCCGAATGGACGGTAGTGCGGTCTGTACTTGGGACACAACTCCACGTACCACTTGAGTTAAACGGCACCTTCTCTGTTTTGTGTTGTTTTGGTTTATTTAATTCTTGTTATTTAAATTCTGCTGTTGTCTTATTCCCGCATGATACGATCGAGTGCATGGGCTTAGTAAGTGCGATGAAAGGTTCCCTAATTGGAGGGTTAAAAATCCTTCACCACGATGCTCTGCCGCACCGATTGATGTGTGTTCGGTTGAATGCGAAATACGTTCAATCGGACATACTGGTTTGATATGATTGTCTTTATTTTCGTATGCATGATTCAACCGAGCGCATGGGCTTAGTAAGTGCGATGTGAGATCCCCTATGGGAGGGGCTAAAGCCCTTTACCACGAGGCTTTGCCGCGCCGGTTGATGTGTGTTCGGTTGGATACAAGATACGTTCAATCGGGCACACTATGTTTAATATTATTGCTTTTCATTCTATGTATGCATGATCAGTCGAGCGCATGGCTTAGTATGTTGGTCTAAGGTCCTCTCTTTGAGAGATCAAGAACCCCAAAAGGCCACCTTTACGGCAGTAGTACTTCGCCGCGCCCCCCTTTATTTGTGTCGTTTATGTATTGCGTCCCATTTCATGCATCAGGTCTGTTCCCGTTCGAACGCGTTTACGAACGCAACTCGAACGCGCATGTATTTTGCTTGTCATGCATCAGGTCTTGCTTATGTTCGAACGCGTTCACGAAACGCCATACGACGTGAGCATTCTGTTTCATGTCCGTTCGAACGCGTTTCACGAACGCCACACGAACTGAGCATTCGTTTCATTCCGTTCGAACGCGTTCATGAAACGCCATACGAACGTGAGCATTCTGTTTCATTTCCGTTCGAACGCGTTATCAAACGGCCCTACGAACGCTACACGAACGCGCACCCACTGAATTGAGTCCTATTCATTAGATTTTATGCATAGTTTTCCTAGTAGCTATCCCCCACATGCATGAATACAATATGTTAATGTATTTACAGTTCATATGCTTATGCCGTGATACATTGAGTATTATTTCTTGCGGTATATCGGATGGAAACCAGACGTGTAAATTCCGTAGCCGATTCCGAATGGACGGTTAGTGCGGTCTGTACTTGGGATACAATTCCACGTACCACTTGGAAAAATGCCCATATGTGGCTTGTATGGTTAATATTTGTGCTTGTGTCTCCTGAATGTAATATGCAAATGAAGTTGTATGTTCGTTTCTATTTTGATATGTTAAGCATGCAATTTTAAATGTAAGATATATGTGAAATGTGTACATAAGTTTTATTTTGCACATGAAAATTAGAAGCATGTACTCTTGGAAATAAGTGTTACTTAAGCTTGATTAAATTATTACATAACTCCTTTCATTACAAGTGACATAAGTAAGGGACCATTCTGAACCCAATGGTTTGAGGTCTTCCCTTGCGAGGGGTGAGTGCGGCTTAAATCTTTGTCCCGGTTCACCCCGGGTGGCGACTCCATATTATTTGTATTTCCCCAACTGTGTCGCGAGCCTAGGAACGGGTCGCCCAGGTCCTGTTGTCCCACCAAAGCATGTCCTTTCATTGCTACCCTCGGAAGGTAGGAGATGTCGTGCTCGCTTACTCCACCGACCACTTCATCAACCTTCCCGAGGCCTCTGTTTTTGTAAGATCTGTCGCAAGGGGTGGTCGGTTGTAAACTTTGATAGGGTGGGCTTGGAAGTAAAGGCCGCAATTCCGAGCTGCGGTGATCAAAGATAGGGCGACTAGTTCATGTACGGGATACCGGGTTTCTGTGTCCAACATGGCTTTGCTGACATAGTATACTGGTCTTTGGATTCGGTCGGCCTCTTGCACCAGCACCGAACTTACTGCGTGTTTTGAAACAGCCAAGTACAAGTATAATGTCTCTCCTGGGAGAGGTTTTGCTAGGAGCGGGGGCTGTGCTAGATATTGTTTCAGTTGTTGGAAGACCTCTTCGCACTCCGGAGTCCAGTCGATCCCTTTTGGGCTTTCTTGATGGCTTTGAAGAAAGGGTGGCATTTGTCGGTTGCTCGGGAGATGAATCGGTTAAGTGCGGCTAGCCTTCGGTTAGACTTTGAACTTCTTTCACCGTCCTGGGAGATTTCAAGTCCAGTACGGCTTGTATCTTTTGCGGATTTGCTTCTATGCCCTGGAGCTCACCATGTATCCTAAAAATTCCCGGAGGCCACCCGAAGGCGCACTTTTCTGGGTTGAGTTTTAAATGGTATTTCCTCAATAACTCAAAGGTTTTCTTCAGGTCGGTCAGTGGCACCCGGCGCCTCAGACATTGTTATCATGTCGTCAACATACACCAGCATTGTTGTGCCGATGAGTGTTTGAAAATCTTGTTGACCAGTCTCTGAAAGGTGGCTCCTACGTTTTTTAATCCGAAGGGCATTACTTTATAACAGTAAAGCCCCTGATCGGTGACACAAGTTGTTTTCTCCTCGTCAGCAGGGTGCATCTTGACTTGGTTGTATCCTGAGAAGGCGTCCATAAAGCTCAGCAGTCCCTTGCAGGCTGTCGTATCTACCAGCTGATCTATTTTGGCAGTGGGAAGCTGTCCTTCGGGCATGCCTTGTTGAGGTCGGTGAAGTCCACAACATCCTCCACTTCCTGTTTGCTTTTTTACCAATACCACGTTCGAAACCCATTCTGGGTACTTGACTTCTCTGATGAAGCCTGCTTTTAACAGTTTTTCCACTTCGGACGCCACTGCTCTGCACCGTTCTTGGTTAAAGATTCTTCTTTTCTGTTTAACTGGTTTGTGTGTCGGGTTTACTGCCAAGCGGTGACTGATGAACTTTGGATCAATCCCGGGCATGTCATTGTGTCCCCATGCGAAGATGTCGGGGTACTCCCGTAGGCATTCTAGCAGGTCCTTTTTTAGGATTTCGTCCAAGTTCCCCTATCTTTATGCTTTTATTCGGTCCGAACAGGTTGACTTCTTCTAATTCTTCGGCTACCTCTAGCCGGACAACTTTATCCGGGCGAGGACCCGGGTCCTTCCTTGGATTTTTCTTGTCTTCCCCCATTTGCCTTTTCCTGGTGCTTCCTTCGATACATAGGGTTTCTCGTGAGAGAGTGGCGAAACAACTACGGGCTATTTTCTGACTTCCGCATATGATTCTGATCCTTCCCGGGTAGGAAATTTCAAGTTCAAGTAGTAACAGGACATCGCAGCCTTTGTTTTCATCATAAAAGGCCGGCCGACAATGACTTGGTAATGCTCAGGCAGTCCACCACAGTGAAGTTTACCATGACTGTCGGGGGTTCTGGGGTGAGTTCCGATGGTTGTTCCAGTTGTATTCTTCCCAGTGGGATGACCGTTGAGCCTCCAAAACCATATAGGGGGTGCCGTCATTAGTTAGGGTTACGTATTCTACCTCAGGCTTTCTAAGGCTTCTTTGGATATTATGTCTACCGCGCTTCCGGGGTCTACCAGGATTCTATCCACCTCTGTGCCGCTGATTGTAGCTTTGATTATCAGCGCATCATCATGGGGAAAACTCACCCCTCGTGCATCCTCGTCGGTGAACATTATGGCACCGACCGACCCCATTGTAGTGTCGGGGGTCTTTCTGTTCCTAGCACCTCTGCCCTTGAGCTCGGCTATAGTTCTTTCTTGACCGGTTAGAGTCCCCGGCCAGTGTACTTCCCCCAGCGATGATGTTCACCTGTGGTTTCGTGCCCTCTGTCTGGCCGCCATGGTTTCATGGTCGATATAACTATTTAGATACCCATTTCGGGCTAGGTCCTCCATCTGTTCCCGCAGATCTTTGCATTCGTCCGTTGTGTGCCCCTCAGGTTATGATGTATGCAGTAAGACTTCTAGTTCCTTTTATCTGGGGGGAACCCCCTGAGGTCGGGTTCTATCAAGAT
>SKCR01027922.1:0-42195 GCA_019454045.1 Zanthoxylum bungeanum | reverse complement strand
GACTTTAATGCTTAATTTAATATACTAGTCATAAATCTAATTTTAGATTTAAGAAGTATTAAAATTGCAATTCTATAATTCTTGGAGAATTAATTGACTATTCTAGAGGAGATAAGTCAAAGTTTGCAATTGGGCATGTAGCACGAGGTTGCACATCGTTTCGATATTCTAAAAAACCAAGGCTTGGCCTAAGGTTTCTTGAAATATTGAAAAGGATAATGACATATCCAAAGTGACTACCATTTGGATATGGCAGACACGAAGGAATTAAAGAAGGGAATGCTCTTACTTTAAAAAATGTTTTTCTTAGTTATGTTCACAGCTATATTGAAATTAGATTTTAAATACTTAGTGTGGTACATTAAAATACATGTATTGATGTTCAGAATCTGCTTTGAGCAGGATACTCACGTCAAGCTGAGATTTGCTCTGCGAATCGGAAACGGGACGAACGCTGTTTCGACCGTAGATACCTAAGTTTAGGACTAACTACCTTTGGGTATATACTTAAATTAGGAACTTTTATAATGTAAACTAGTTTGACTAGAGACATTATCTCTATATCAGTGTTTAATCCGTTGCGGATAAAACCTTTATATTATAGAACACTAAGTGTTTTATTATATAAGATGATACTGAAGATAAATACATTAGATGTAAATAACAGAATTTATATCTTGAATATAAATAAAATCTCAAACATATAAAATGACAAATAAATAGCTCAAATTGATTGATCAATAGAGACTTATTTGTGGGCATTTGTCTGGGACACAATTATACAAGATCTCGTATATCCACACTTTTGAAGAGTGGGTACTAGGACTGATTTTGACTATTCAAATAAGTCTACGAATCTAGTTTGTTAGGTAAAGTACCTAAAACACTGTTTTACTTGGTAATAGTGTATAAAGTGCCACCGATCTGTTAGCCCTATTCATGGTGAAGTAAGTGGGCCCATATCAAGCTAGCCTAGATTAGCTGTGAAACATGAATATTCGTGACCTACTAAAACGGATGTGGCATCACGTTATGGTTTTGTGTTTCTTTTGAAGAACACAAATCGGAAACTTTTTTTTTGAGTTCGACACAGAAATAGACAAATAGATCGGCTATAGTATTATACCGTCACGGTAAGACCGTAATGGAAATACTTAAGCAATAAGTTTCTTATATACTTGAAAGAGTATAGTATTCTTTCAAATGAGGACTCCTCCGGAACACGTCAAAGTGACGGTGTGTCCGAAACGGATTAACCGAATCATGTCAGACATGATAAGGCTAATCATGAGTCGCTCTGAGCTACCATTTCCTTCAACGGATAAGTTTAACAGTGCAATAACTTATTTAGAATAAGTTTCCATAAAAATCTGTTTGACAAGATGTCATATAGGATATGAAAGGAAAGAAACGAGGTTTCTCATTCTTGATAATTTGGGTATCCGGCATAACGTTGGATGATACCAAACTAAGGACCCAAATTGGATAAGTGCCAATATAGGTTATCCTAAGGAAACCATAAGTATAGTACTTTAAATCTCACATGAGAACAATGTGATTGTTGCTCACCATGCGTTTTTTCCTGAGAGGAATACCGATATGCAGTGGTCATTGGGAGGATAGTGATACTCGATGAAAATCGTAAGTAATATGTTTCAAGGCACAAGGTCCGTAATGGAACAACAAATAGTTCATCAATGATGAATCTGTACCATTAATCTTTGAATACACAAGAACTGAGTAGATCAGAGAGAGTCAGAAAACAACCGGGGTATGGGTTTCTGATCTCACCTCATAAAGATGTTAATCCTTTTAAGGTACACCAACTGATTACGTATGGGTAGTGATACGAGGTATCGACTCCCTATTATGACAAAGTGTCATGAATCCGGAAATGGATTCCATGTATAACAACTATTTTGAGATACTAGTTGTTGTACCACAAGGCATTGTGCCTATTGGTACATTAACGTCTTCAAGGAAGACATACATGGGAAGGCAACATACCAACGTACAAAGCTGGGCTTTTGACGGAAAGTATCGTTATCACATTGTGTTAATAACGGTTCAACCTTTTAGATGTTGCCATGGTAAATCCATTTTTGAAGATGCTTTTGATAACTGCATATTTCATTTATGAAATGTGTCAGTTGCAGATAAAATCGCTTTTCTGAAAGGAAACCTTTTGGAGGATGCTACAATCCTGACGATTTTGTATAACGCCAAACAAGGTTTGCGGGTTATTCGATCCATGTTTGGATTGAAACAAGCATAAGGTTCTTGGAACTGACGTTTTGATGTATCATAATGGTTTATGATTTGACTCAAAACGAATAAATATTCTTGTCTATATAAAAGGAGGTTAGTGGGAGGCACTGACTCAATGAAATTCCCATAAAGCAATTGATGAAAGCTTGGCTTTCATAGATATTCTTTCATAGAATTCTCCGTAGTATGGGGTTCTGGAGTAACAACCTTTATTCGAGGAATAAAGATCTACTGGGATAGATTTGGAGTTGGTTAACACACTCTGGAAATTGTACATTTAAAATGTACTTGTATTGGTGTCTCATACGCTTCGAGCATATGGTGTCACAATCGGGTCAATCCAAGTGATAGTCACTGGATTGAAGATTAAGAACATCTGCTAGTATCTGAGAGAAACTAAAGATGCTGTCTTAATTATGGAGTAGGAGAACTTGAAGTGACTAGGATCACTGTTGCAAGTTTTAAAAAAACCGAAATACTGCGGTACTATAAAAGTTTGAACACTGGGACAGTGAGCTGGAAATATTCCGAGCAAGATAAATGTTGCCGAAATTAACAACAAATGCGGATTATTGCTGCAGCTGAAGCAGCAAAAGAAGCCATTTGGATCGAAAATAAATCAAATTAGATTAGATATAGTTCTGTTAGCAGCTAAGCTAGACGTCAGCACAGGCTAAGGAATTAAAGGTCTCATCGACGATCCAGATATATACTTCTATATCATCTGATTCGTTCGGATCATACATCGTGGCGATGTGATGATCGTATAAATCGCGTCAGAAGATAATTACGCAAATCCGCTGACGAAAACCTTTCCTCAGCAATTTGAGCGAACCGTACATAGTTCGGGTGTTAGACACTCGAGTGACTGGCTATGTGCCAAGTGGGAGATGTTGGACAAAATGACCCATAGCGTCACTATTGTACAGATCACGGTGTTGTGTTGTACAAATTAACTATGTGACAAGGAAATTTCACTCTCATCATTTGTGATTAGATCACCACAAATGTATAAATGAAGAGAGGTCCATATGATTAGTTCCTGGATTGAGAATGATATGAGACAGTATCAATCCCCGAAGGATATTAATCATTAAATATCCCTAGTGGAGTATTATCGAGACAAGACATCGATAATGCGGAATAGGCTAGTATTGCACTTGTGCGCGTTGTGAGGGCACAACGACATAGTTCTCATATATAAGTATTGGATACTTATGCAAGTGCGATAGGAGGTCGTGTTTCACTGATGGTACGGGAAACAGCTTCGCTATGGATAGACCCCTCGGAATCCCATTGGTATTATGACTATGTGTCTATGGGAGGCCGAAATCAAGGTAGGTGTGTAAAGTCTAACCTGAGACTTACATCGCTAATACTTATGATAATCGATAGACTTTGGTCTGGTGGTACAGGGCTTTAACCGGTTCTGCGTACACCACTTCGGGTTTATCAGAGAGTCGTAGTGTGTATTGGGTGTGATGTCAAGACGTAAGTATCACTTCATTTATAGTGGAGATGATGTCACGCAGGATACGGTATTAGTGCTCTTGAGTGATGCGCATCCAATCATGATATTATGACCAGGTCATGAATATCTGATTATAGAGACTAGATACCAGACATCCCACATGTGCTTCAGACGGGGCAGACACTTATCCAGCCCCAGCCCTAGCACGTGACTATCCGATACTGGACCGATATACACAATACTACGGTATACTACGCTTGATACAGATCTATATATTCCTGTAAGAATATTTCTGGAGAATTGGGTAGGCATGGCGCTTTGCTAGAAGCCAACCTTGTCTTGTAAATCGGTATGAACGTAGTACGAGGTACTTACGTGTTCGGATAATTCGACGACCGTATTTACTGCCAACATATCCGGAGATCTCATGGGTCGCTTCCTGAAGATTCACCGATGACGTATAACTCGCAGTATGATTATCTGAGATTAATTAGTAAAGAGAGAAGATTAATTTCTAGAGAGAGAAAATTAATCTAGGATTAATTGCGGAGATATTTTATCTGGGATAAAATATTAATTAAAGAGAGAGAACGATTAATTTGGAATTAATCAATAAAATAATATATTCGATATATTATAAGAAATTGGATTTCGACGCGGAATTAAAATTAGATTTTAATTCGGGCGAACGAAATAATTTAGAATTAATTCTTTAGCGACGTGAATAGTGAATTCGCTTGGCGTAATCATTTAATTACGACGCGACGGAAAATTCGTTAATTTGGAATTAGCGAACCCGAGCCCGAGAGTGATTGCGAACGCATTCGCATTTCGAATTCGAGCGCGGCACGCAAGTCACATCAAGCGTCAACTCGTTAATCACATCATGCGTCAAATCAATTGTCACTTTGAGTGATGTGACTTGACAACATGTCACTTTATTAAAGTGATGTGATGTGACTTAAAGTAAAAAGAAGAAATGATAAAAAGCTTTTAAAAGACTTTTGCTTTATGACTTTTGAATTAAAAGTAGTGTATATCATTTATTTAATTTACTTGGTAAATAAAATAATATATATACTAAAAGGCTTTTCTCTCTCCCTCATGCAAGAAAACGCATTCTCTCTCTCATTTACGGTTTCAAGGTGAAACCATTTTCCCTCTCTTTTCATCTTCTCCCTCTCACGGCTTCAAGCCGATTTCTTCTTGTTTTTGTTCTGGTTTGACCGAGCAAATGAGAAGCAATGAAGATGAGTAGTGCTAGCACACACCTAGGGTTATATTATGGTGATAGGGAAACAAATTTGTGAGCTTGGATTGGGTTTTTGGAGCTTGAAGCTTTGAGCTTCCATGGAGTCATCAATGGCCGAATTTAGAAGGCATCAAAACAGCCCCAACCGAGCATCACAGCAGCTCAATGGAGTCCAAAACCGAGCTTGGAGGGAGGCAAAAACGCAACTTGTTCTTCCTAGTATCAAACCCATCAATGTGAGTATGAATTCCGCCTTACTCCTTTGTGTATTCAACTCGTTTTTATGCATGTTTGTTGATCTTGGGACTTGATTGAAACCCAACAAATATTACACTTTATAAAATAAACCTTTACGACTTAAATTCCAAATTTAATCGTTACGGGTCTCAAAGCCCGATTAATATCCAATATTAATTTAATTAAAGTCTAATGGGCTTTTAATTAATTTCTTGAGGTGTGGACTTTTGGTCAACTCGGGTCAAACCGAATGACCAAAATCCAATCCGGGAGTTACCCCATAAGCCCATAAATTAATTTAGGCCCATTAGGCCCAATTAAACGTTAAAGGTTCATTAGTCGCATTTGTGCCTTTTGGAAGCGGTTTTGGGCCTAATTGGATCCAACTAATTTTGGCCTAAACCAACTTTGTACAACAAAGTCCAATAAACCCAATAACAACTTTAAAAGCCCAAATCCAATTTTAAGCCCAATAATTTAATTCCAAAAATTCCAAATTTTCAATTAAATTACCTAAATTGTATAGCATTATTAATTACCCAAATCAAAGTTTCCAAAACATGAAATTTGTTCAATTAATCATGCTTAACATCAATTAATCATGTCCAGCATAATTTGATCAAAATCAAACCCAATTCATGCTTCAAGTGTCTCGGCCAAAGGGGAAAAATATGCCCAAATCAAATTCAATCCAATTGAACCCAATCAAACATAAATTCAACATCCCCAAATGATTTCCAAGTCATCCAATGAACAAAAAATCAAAAATCCAAGACATTAGGGAGCTAACCAAATTCGGCCATCACAAGCAAATTGGGGAAAAATTGTTCCAAACACTTTTCATCAAATTGATCTAATCAATCATCAATTAAACAACATTTAAGCATTCTAAATCATCCAATTTCATTAAACATGCTCAAAATCAAGTTTACCCAAATTAAGTTTTGGCCAACATAAGCAAATTGGGGAAAATCAATCCAATTAATTTTTCTTCAAATAGATTACATATAACTCTAAGTTATTCATATACAAGCATTCTTAAACAAACAATTTGTCAAAATCATGCTTCAATCAAAAAGCCCCAAATTTTGCTCAAGAACCCTAAAACGTTTTATGCACAAATGGCTCAAGATACCTTGTTGAGTTTCAATCAAGTCCCAAGATCATAAATCATGCATAAAAACGAGTAGAATACAACCAAATGAGGTGCGGAAAAACTCACATGGATCGGTAGAGATGCATCAAAGATGAACCAAATTCGCACTTCATGTTTCTGCCTCCATCAAGCTCGGTTTTGGGCCTTCTTGAACTGCAGTGGACTGCACGGTGGGGGCTGTTTTGATCCTCCAAAAATCGGCCATGAAAGACTCCATTGAAGCCCCAAGCTTCAAGCTTCCAAGCTCACAATTTGTTTCCCTATCACCATAATATAACCCATGTGTGTGCTAGCACTACTCTTCTTCATTTGCTTCTCAAAATTTCGGTCAAACCAGAAATTTTTGGAGAAGAAATCGGCTCCAAGCCGAAAGTGGAAGAAGGAGAGAAAAGAGAGGGAGAGGAAGAGATGCGTAAAAGGTGAGAGAAAAAATTAAAAAGAAAATAAAATGTAATAGGTTTTTATATTTTTTCTTCAAAATTAAAACCATTTACCATATATTTTAGTTTTCTTTAAATGCTAAAGTCAAAAAGCAAAAAGCAAAAGTTGCTTTTTCAACTTCTACATCAATCACTCAAATCAAGTGACAACATGTCATATCACTCAAAGTGACATTTGATTCGACGCTTGATGTGACTAGCGATTTGACGCACGATTTGACTTGTGTGCGCACTCGAATTCGAAATGCGAATGCACTCGCAAATAATCCCGGGCTCGGGTTCGCTAATTCCAAATTAACGAATTTTCCGTTGCGTCATAATTAAATGATTACGCCTAGCGATATCACTATTTACGTCGCTAACGAATTAATTCTAAATTAATTGTTCGCCCGAATTAAAATCTAATTTTAATTCCGCGTCGAAATCCAATTTCTTATAATATATCGAATATATTATTTTATCGATTAATTCCAAATTAATCGTTCTCTCTCTTTAACGATATTTTATCCGAGATAAAATATCTCCGCAATTAATCCCAGATTAATTTTCTCTCTATTCTAATAATCCCAGATTAATTTTCTCTCTCTTCTAATTAATCCCAGATTAATTAAAGTGCGAGTCATACGTCATCGGTGAATCTTCAGGAAGCGACCCATGAGATCTCCGGATATGTTGGCAGTAAATACGGTCGTCGGACTATCCGAACACGTAAGTACCTCGTACTACGTTTGTACCGATTTAACAAGACAAGGTTGGCTTCTAGCAAAGCGCCATGCCTACCCAATTCTCCAGAAATATTCTTACAGGAATATATATAGATCTGTATCAAGCGTAGTATACCGTAGTATTGTGTATATCGGCCCAGTATCGGATAGTCACGTGCTAGGGCTGGGGCTGGATAAGTGTCTGCCCCGTCCGAAGCACATGTCGGATGTCTGGTAACTAGTCTCTATAATCAGATATTCATGACCTGGTCATAATATCATGATTGGATGCGCATCACTCAAGAGCACTAGTACCGTATCCTGCGTGACATCATCTCCACTATGACTGAAGTGATACTTCCGTCTTGACATCACACCCAATACACTACGACTCTCTGATAAACCAGAAGTGGTGTACGCAGAACCGGTTAAAGCCCTGTACCACCAAGACCAAAGTCTACCGATTATCGTAAGTATTAGCGGTGCAAGTCTCAGGTTAAGACCAAATACACCTACCCTGATGTCGGACTCCCATAGACACATAGTCATAATACCAATGGGATTCCGAGGGGTCTATCCAGAGCGAAGCTGTTTCCCGTACCATCGGTGTGAAACACAACCTCCTATCGCACTTGCATAAGTATCCAATACTCAAATATATGAGAACTATGTCGTCGTGCCCTCACAACGCGCACAAGTGCAATACTAGCCTATTCCGCATTATCGATGTCCTGTCTCGATAATACTCGACTAGGGATATTTAATGATTAATCCTTCGTGGACTGATACTGTCTCATATCATCTCAATCCAGGAACTAATCATATGGACCTCTCTTCATTTATACATCTATGATGATTAATCACAAATGATGAGAGTGCAATTTCCTTGTCACATAGTTAATTTGTACAACAACACCGTGATCTGTACAAATAGTGACGCTATTTGTCATATTATCCAACACATATCTCCTATGAAGTCTGTTCAACAGACTTTGACGGAACCTTATTCAAAATAAGAACTGCACTGTTTAATGCATATCCCCAGAAGGAAATTGGCAGCTCAGTGCGACTCATCATCGACCTTACCATGTCCAACAAGGTACGGTTTCTCCGTTCGGACACACCATTTAATTGTGGTGTTCCAGGAGGAGTCCACTGTGAAAGAATACCATATTCTTTCAGGTAATCTTGAAACTCATTACTTAAGTATTCGCCACCACGGTCTGACCGTAACGTCTTAATACTCTTGCCTGTCTGTTTTTCAACTTCGTGTCGAAACTCTTTGAATTTCTCAAAAGTTTCCGACTTGTGCGTCATTAAATACACATAACCGTAACGTGATGCATCATCTGTATAGGTTACGAAATATCGATATCCACCTCTAGCCTGGCTAGACAAGGGCCCACAAACGTCACTATGAACGAGGGCTAACAGTTCAGTGGCGCGTTCACCTTTACCGCTAAAAGGTGATTTAGGCTTTTTGCCTAATAAGCAAGATTCACAGACGTCATATGAATTTGGATCATATCCGTCCAAGTACCCATTCTTCGAAAATGTGGATATGCGAGTCTTGTTAATGTGTCCCAGACGACAATGCCACATATAAGTTTCATCCTTTGGATCACTCTTTTTAAGCCTTTTGTTTGTTACTTTATATGTAGGAGATTTATTTATATTCAAAATATAAAGACCATTATTTGCAACTGCAGTGCATATTTCTGCATCATTTTTATATAAATAACACCCAGTGTTTCTAAATACAAAAGTGTACCCATATTAGGTTAACATAGATACATATATATATTTCTAGTCAAACTAGGTACATAATAACAGTCATTTAGTTTAATTACACCCCGAGGGCAGTTCTAATACAAAAGTGCCCACGGCCAAAACAGCAACAGGATTTCCGTTTCCAACCCGTAGATCAATCTCCCTGAAGCCAGTGTCCTGCTGTTCTGCAGATCCTGCACATCAGTACATATATGAGAACCACAACCAGAATTAAAAATCCAATTTTTAAAACTAGAAGTAGCCATGTTTATTTCAATAACAAACATACCAGAGGTCGGTGCCTTGCCCGCCTTGATCTCCCTTCTGAGCGCCTTGTTCATGCTGCAGTCACGCTTCCAGTGACCTCTTTTGCCGCATTTAAGGCATATGTCTTGTGACTTGTCCTTCGGCTTCCCAGAAGCCATCGACTTCTTGGCCTTGCCCTTGTTCTTATGCTTTCTCTTTTTCACCCCTCCAGTTGCCTTGGGCCCAGCCCTCGGCGTCTGAGAGGTCGATGCAAAGTGCGCCTCGCGCTTGTTGCCTTTAAGAAGCTCTTTCTCTGACTCCTTAAGAATGGACAATAGCTCTCCAAGAGTATCGTCCGTATCCATCAACTTGTAGTTGATGATAATCTGCTTTCAAGTATCGGGAAGTGACTGTAAGAGCATGTCTATAATCAGCTCAGCCTCCAAGACTATTCCCATCTTGGCCAGCTCATCAATGTCGGCTATCATTTGAGTCCCGTGGGCCTCAACTGAAGCGCCATCAGTCATACGGGAGCGAAAGAGTGTCTTCACCAACTCATACCTCTCCATCCGCTTATTAGTGCGGTGAAGATCCTTTAGTCGCTCATATTATAAGGATCCAAGTCCCTATTCTGGCGACGAAAGTGTTGAGTCATGGAAGAAAGCATGATCGACTGAGTTGTATCACAATCATCGCTATGAGTTCTCCATAACTCCAGCTCAAGTGGCTCAGTGGGCCTCGGCCCCAGAGGTCTCTGATGGTGTATAGTAGCCTCTCTGCCCCAAGGACTATCCTCAGGTTCATTTCCCAGTCAGCGAAGTTCGTGCCCTTAAATACATTATCATCCATGATTATGTCTCGGACATTTCCTTTGTTTGCCATCTTAACTACGATAGTCCAACTATCTAGTTAACGATATATGGGTACAGTCAAACTGTTACAAGAAAAATAAAATTATATTAGTCCAACTAATGTTAAAATATTGACGAAATAAATTTTGTAAGCGCGTAAAGCTAAGTATATGAATGAAATTGCAAATTCAATACTAGCCTCCCACTATTTTCTACAAGTCTCTAACCCTCTGTCGAGTACTCGGGAAATCCAATTTCCTAGTGGGCTAGGATCCCGTTAAATAACACACAACCTTGACTTTGGCCAACAAGTTGTATGATATTTAACTAGGTAGATCTCGAAGATCAATTGGATCCCATCTAATTCCTAGATCCGGTAGGTGGACATCCAAGTCTGAAACATATATATCTAATACATATGTCAATGTATCAAATACATTTTCCTAACCTTTTCCTCTGAATCAACTAAGTCTTGGCTTTGGCACAACAAACTTAATGATTCTAGTTAAGCGGGACCCATTGACATGGAAAGTTTCGTAATCAATGTCGATGGACAAGAAGTGATCTTGACTTTGGCCAACAAATCACAACTTGGACAGGACACCGATATGGAACAAAACTCTCATGATTCAAACACATCCTCAATTGACAAAGGTCTTGACTTTGGCCAACACAACCAATGCCAATTTCGGATCTTGAGAAAGAATCACTCAACAGAAGGAAAATCGCTTATATTGTTTGAGGGATTTTCGCGTAATTGGCAACCAATTAATTTATCTTTGTTAGGTCTCATCATCATACACCCTTAAGCATGCTTCTAAAACATCATAAAGCGCGTAAAATAAAATAATAGTGATATGCGGATGGATATATAACAATTTGTTCCTAGAACAAATCACTCCCTTTCCTCTCCCCGGTCTAGCACTATTCTACTCTACCCAATTACATAATACAATAAGAGAAACCTCATTTACATTGAGGGGAATTAGGTGAGAAGAGAATACAAAGAGATAATAAGAGAAAGGCTGGACACGCAGGTCCAATTAATAAATTCTGAATTTACAATAATTTCTAAAATTACCCTTCCCTTCTAATATCCATCCGATATACACTATTCATTCATCACATCCACAATCATTCATTCAAGGCATGTTATAAACCAATCTAATCCAATTAATTAGTCTTTAATTAGGTGACAATCCAATGTTCAATCAATGGTTTGCTTTTGCGCGAGTCCAACTCATTTTTGAGAATAAGTACTTGTTGTACGAATTCATGAATATATCGAACTACTCGTCAAATCCAATTTAAGTCGTATTCAATACTAATCCTTATATTTAATTCCAAATTAAATATTTACACTTTTATTGTGCTTTTATGACTTAGATTCCAAATATAATCTTATCGGGTCTCAAAGCCCAAATAACATCCAATGTCCGTTTAATTAAAGTCCGATGGGCTTTCAATTGATTTTATTTAGGCTTGGGCTTTGGTCAATGTGGGTCAAACCCAATTACCAAGCCCAATAAGGAATCACCCTCATTTGCCATAAAATCAATATCAAGCCCATAAGGCCCAATTAATCAAATTTTAAAATTCCAAATTTTGTAACTTAATTAATTAAGTGTAATATTATGATTAATCCTTTAAATCAATATTCCAAAATATCAAATTAATCCATTAATCATATTTTTATCTTAAATACATGTCCAACATTATTTAATCAAAAAATCAAGTCCCTAATCTTCCATTAAGCATTCGGCCATGGTGATAAAATGGTTCCGATTTCGTTTTTCAATCCGATCAAATTACAAATCGTCATTCCATATTGTTTCAAGTCATCCAATGATCTTAAAATCAAAAAATCATCAAGTCCATTGCTTACATGTGATTCGGCCAAGCCATTTTTGGGTTGAAAAATTAATCCAATTTATTTTCCATGAAATTGATGATGTATAACATTAAGTAAAATACATCTAAGCATATTTAATCAAACAATTTCATCAAATCATGCTTCATCCAATTTTCCCCAAATTTTACCCTAATATATTTTCATGCTCTTTAGGCTCAATGATACCATTGTTGGAAATTCTAATCCATGTCCCAAGATCAAAAGAGCAAACAAATATATATAAATGAATGAACAATATTGAAGTATGGCGGAATCATACTAACAAAGATTGGAATGCGGATGCGTTGATGAAATGAAAACTTCTCCTTTGTGCAGTGAGGGTTTTGGCCAATGTGAGTGAGGAAGCTCCAAGCTTTCTTTGATCCTTCCAAGCTCAAGAATTAGTTTCCCATAACACCTTTGTATGATCCCTTGAAGGTGCTAGCCTTGTATGTGATTTATAGTTCCAAACAAAAACACTTTCTTCAAGTTTTTGCAACAAAAACCGAAAAATGGAGAGCTGTGAAACCTTCACAGTTTCGGTCACTAGAGAGGAGAGGGAAGATGAAGTGGTTTGTAATGATTTACCAAAAACCTTTTTATATTTATTTCAAAAATAAAATATAATAAATCAAATACCAAAATTGGTATATGATAAGGTCAAAGGTCTATCACTTTAACTTGGAGTGTAATTCACTCTAACTTGGAGTGTAATTCACTCAAACTTGGAGTGTAATTCACTCAAACTTGGAGTGTAATTCACTCTTCCACCAAAACCCATCATCATAAATTAAAACAATGACAATTGATGTGATGGTTGATGTGACATGTGGACCCCACTCGATTCTAAATGCGAGTGGGCCCGCAAACACTCCCGGGCTCGGGTTCGATAATTCCGAATTAGCGAACTTCCATCGCGACGTTAATTAAATCAAATTTAATTATATAATTGTGTCTAGCAAAATTACTATTCACGTCGCTAACTAATTAATTCCAAATTAAATCGTTTGCCCGAATTAAAATCTAACTTTAATTCTTCGTCGAAATCGAATTTCGTTTAATATATCGAATATATTATTTTAATGATTAATTCCAAATTAATCTTTCTCTCTTCAAATAGTACTTTATCCAAGATAAAGTCTCTCCGCAATTAATCCCAGATTAATTAAGTTCAAATCATATGTCATCGGTGAATCTTCGGGAAGCGACCCAAGAGATCTCTGGATATGTTGGCAGTAAATACGGTCGTCGGACTATCCGAACACGTACGTACCAAGTACTACGTTTTTACCGATTTACAAGACAAGGTTAGCCTCTAGCAAAACGCCATGCCTACCCAATTCTCCAGAAATATTCTTACTGGAATATAAGATCTATAACAGGCGTAGTATACCGCAGTATTGTGTATACTGATCCAGTATCGGATGATCACATGTAAGGCCTGGGGCTGGAGATGTGTCTGCCCCGTACGAAACATATATCGGACATCAAGCAACTAGTCTCTTTGAATCAGATAATCCTGACCTTGTCATATTATCCCGATGGTTGCACCAATTATAGAGTACTAGTTATGTATCCTGCGCGATCATCATCTCCATATGTCTGAAGTGATACTTCCCTCTTGACATCACACCCAATACACTACAATTCTCGATAAACCTAGAAGAGGTGTACACAGAACCTGTTAAAGCCCTGGACGACCAAAACTAAATTCTACCGATTGTCGCAAGTATTAGCGATGCAAGTCTCAGGTTAAGACCATATGCACCTACCCTGAAGCGGACTCCCATAGACACGCAGACATACTACCAATGGGATTCCGCGGGGTCTATCCAGAGCGAAGCTGTTTTCCGTACCATCGGTAAAACACAACCTCCTACCGCACTTGCATAAGTATCCTATACTTAATATATGAGAACTATGCTATGTGCCCTCACAACACGCACAAGTGCAGTACTAGTCTATTCCGCATTATCGATGTCCAATCTCGATAATACTACGACTAGGGATATTTAATGATTAAACCTTTATGGATTGATACTATCTCATATCATCTCAATCCGGAACTAATCATATGGACTTTTACCATTTACATATCAAAGTAAATAAATTACAAAACGGTAAAAGGCAATTTCATTACGACATAGTTAATTTTGTACAATAAACAATATCATTTACAAAATAGTGACGTTATAGGTCATAACTGTCTAACAATTCAATGTTTAATTTAATTAAAATTTAATTTAATTTCCCATGTGTTTTAAATGTGTTTTATTAATTGGGATGTGTTTTATGGGCTTTGGTGGGTTAATTGGGCTGGGGTTGAGGCTAGCAGCAAAACCAGAATTACCGACACCGTTCGAACGCGGCACGAACGCCCGCAATCTGTTTGACGTTCGAATGAAGTAACGAACGCAGCACGAACGAAAACACTGAACTTGTGAAATGAATCTGATGACGTACTTATTCTGAATTTCCCCTTCCGACGTCCGTTTCTCGTGACTTCCGTGACTTAAAAGGTAGTGCCTCCAAATGAGACTCATCATTGGGACTTATATGCAAAAATGCAGTGCCTACACTAGGGATATTTAATGATTTATCCTTCGTGGACTGACAATGTCTCATATCATTCTCAATCCAGGAACAAATCACAGGGACCTCCTATCATTTGTATATCTTGGTGATCTAATCACAAATGATAAGAGTGAAATCTCCTTTGTCACATAGTTAATTTATACAACAACAACATGATCTGTACAAATAGTGACGTTATGGGTCATAATTGTCCAACACACAAGTCACATCAAGCGTCAAACCACTTGTCACATCAAGCATCAAATCACTTGTCACTTTGAGTGATGTGATGTCTAGTCACTTTTGATGTGAATAGTTGATGGTGGTGGTTGGAAGGCATTTATTGCTTTTTGGAAAAGACAAATACCAATTTTTGGTATATCTTTATTTGATTTTTGGAAATTCAAATAAGTGTATTAGATACACAAAAACCAACTTACACCAATCATCTCTATCTCTCTCTCCCTTGGCCGAATGGCCATTTCACTTTCCTTTCCATTTTGGCTTGGCCAAATGGATCATGAACAAGAAGGAAAATTTGTGGTAAGTTTTCCTATGTGCTAGCACACTAAAGAGAACATAAAAAGGTGATATGGAATCTTTTTCATGAGCATGGAATCACCATTAACATAGCTTGGAGCTTGGAGCATCATTGGAGCACACTTGGAGGTGGTGACCGAAAATTGGAGGAGCAAAAATTGCTCACAGCCGAGAGCACCTTAGAGGAGAGCTTTAAGATTTTGTTCCTCGCATCGCAATCCGATCAATGTAAGTATGATTCCGCCATTCTTCATTGTTGTATTCACATGTGTTTCATTGCTTGAAATCGATCCCGGGAACTTAGAGAAACCCAACAAATTATCCAACAGTTGATGTATTTATTTTGAAATTTGTCCCTTCCGACAATCGTTTCCCACGACTTCCGTAACTTATCGGGTAGTACCTCCATACTGTTGGACAAATATGACCCATAGCATCACTATTTGTACAGATCATGGTGTTGTTGTATAAATTAACTATGTGACAAAGGAAATTGCTCTTTTATCATTTGTAATTAGATTACCAAGATGTATAAATGATAGAAGGTCCTTATGATTAGTTCCTGATTGAGATGATAAGAGACAGTATCAATCCACGAAGCTTTAATCATTAAATATCCATAGTCGTAGTATTATCGAGATTGGACATCGATAATGCGGAATAGACTAGTATTACACTTGTGCGCGTTGTGGGAGCATAACGACATAGTTCTCATATATTTGGGTATTGGATACTCATGCAAGTGTAATAGGAGGTTGTGTTTACCGATGGTATGAAAACAACTTCGCTCTTGATAGACCCCTCAGAATTCCATTTGTAGTATGACTATGTGTCTATGGAGGTCCGAATTAGGGTAGGTGTATTTGATCTTAACCTGAGACTTGCAGCGCTAATACTTGCGACAATCAATATACTTTGGTTTTGGTCATCCAAGGCTTTAACAGGTTCTATGTACGCCTCTTCTGGGTATATTGAGATTCGTAGTGTATTGGGTGTGATGTCAAGATAGAAGTATCACTCTAGTCATAGTGGAGATGATAATCTCGTAGGATACAGAACTGGTGCTCTTATATGCTGCAGCTATCGGGATATTATGACTAGGTCATGTTTATCCAATTATAGAGACTAGTTACCAGAGATCTGATATGTGCTTCGTATGGGGCATACACAATTCCAGCCCCAGGCCTAGCACGTGACATCCGATACTGGATCACAATACACTATACTACGTATACTACGCCTGATATAGATTAAATATTCCTTTAAGAATATTTCTAGAGAATTGGGTAGGCACGGTGCTTTGCTAGAAGCCAACCATGTCTTGTAAATGGGTAAAAACATAGTACTAGGTACGTACGTGTTCGGATAGTCTGCCGACCGGAGGTTCTGCCAATATATCTGGGGATCTCATGGGTCGCTTCCCGAAGATTCACCGATGACGTATGACTCGCAAATAATTAATCTGGGATTAATTAGATGAGAGAGAAAATTAATCTAGGATTAATTACAAAGATTTTTTATCTAGGATAAAATATTATTTAAAGAGAGAGAATGATTAATTTGGAATTAATAGATAAAATAATATATTTGATATATTATACGAAATTAGATTTCGACGAGGAATTAGAATTAGATTTTAATTCGGGCGAACGAGTTAATTTAGAATTAATTCGTTAGCGACGTGAATAATATAATTTTGCTAGGCATAATTATTTAATTAAATTTTATTTAATTACGTCGCAACTGAAAATTCGTTAATTTAGAATTAGCGAATCCGAGCCCGGTAGTGTTTGTGGGCCCACTCGTATTTCGAATAAAGTGCGGTCCACAAGTCACATCAAGCGTCAAATCATTAGTTATTCAAGTGATGAATGTCTTGTCACTTTGAGTGATGTGATGCCAGTCACTATTCATGAGTGATGTGAGTTGTTGGAAGGCTTAATTGCCTTGTACCTTTTTGGAAAAGAGTGAATTGGTATTTGTTTTTTTGAAAATCAAATACCATATACACAACACACAAACACCACTTTTCTTCCTCTCTCTCCCTCTCATTCAGCCAAGGGCCAAATTATCTCCTTCTCCATTTTTGACAATGCCGAGAGTTGGAAGGAGAAAATGTGAAGATTTGTTGCAAATTTTCACAAGTGCTAGCACACATTTGGATTCTTACAAAGGTAATAGGGAAACAAACCCTTGAGCATGGAATCCTTTCCCAAGCTTGGATCTTGATCGAAAATCATGGAGCACACAAGGAGGCCATTACCGAAACCAACAAAGAAGGAAGCTTGGAGCAGAATTTTTGTGTTCGTCGCATCCAAAAGTCGATCAAAGTAAGTAATTCTGCAACTTAACTTTGTTGTATTCACACTTATAAATGCTTAAATCGATCTTGGTTTGACCTTAGAAACCCAACAATGGTATCAGAGCCATGATTTAAGCATGGAATTTGATTAGGGTAAAAATTAGGGTAAAATTGATTTGAGTATGCTTTGATGAAATTGATTGTTGGAATATGCTTGAATGATGATAACATAGTGTTATGCATGATCAATTTGATGAAAATTGAATTGGATGAATTTTCCCCAAAATGTTTGGCTTGGCCGAAACTAGGTGTGCCCTAAGTGTCATGGTAATTTTGTTTTTTGAATCATTGGATGAGTTTGAATAACTTGGGAAATGTTGATTTAGGATTTAATTGGATTGAATCTGGAATTGGACAAAAATTCCATAATTGACGTGACTTAGGACCATGGAAAATGATTGATTTTTGATTCAATTGTGTTGGACATGTGTAGATGATAATTAGCATGATTAATTAAGTAAATTGGTATTTTGGAAATGTTAATTTGGTTAATTAATTATGGATATATACTTTAGATTAATTTAATTATGAAGTTTGGAATTTTCTAATTTAATTAATTGGGCCAAATTTGGAATTGGGCTTGTAAAGTTGTATTTGGGCTTAATGGGCTTGGTTGGGCCAAGTTTGGTTTAGGCTAATTGGTTGGATCCAATTGGGCCCAAAACCATATCCATAAAGTCCAAATATAAGTAAATGGACCTTTAATTTTAATTGGGCTTAATGGGCCTAAATTGGTTTCTTGGCAAATAAGGGTGATTCCTTAAATGGGCTTTGGTATTTGAGTTTGACCCATATTGATCAAAGTCCATGCCTTATGAAATTAATTGAAAGCCCATTGGACTTTAATTAAATTGACATTAGATTTTAAGCTTTGAGACCCGTAACGACTAGATTGGAATCTAAGTCATAAAGGCACATTATGGGCCTAAATTGGTTTCTTGGAATCTAAGTCTTAATGGGCCTAAATGGTTTCTTGGCAAATAAGGGTGATTCCTTAAATGGGCTTTGTATTTGGGTTTGACCCATATTGATCAAAGTCCATGCCTTATGAAATTAATGAAAGCCCATTGGACTTTAATTAAATTGACATTAGATTTTAAGCTTTGAGACCGTAACGACTAGATTTGGAATCTAAGTCATAAAGGCACATTAAAAAGTGTAATTATTTAATTTAGAATTAAATATAGAATTAGTATTAAATACAAATTAAATTGGATTTAATATTGTAGTTTATTATAATTCAAGAATTCGTACTTTGAGTACTTATTCGTAAAACGAGTTGGACTCGCGCAAAATCAAATCGTTGTTTGAACATTGGATGGTCATTAATTTCATATTAATTAATTGGATTAGATTGATTGATAACATGCTTTGTGTGAATACATTGATACGATGTATGAATAATGTATATCATATGGATATTAGATGGGTGAGGGCAATTTTGGAAATTGTTGTAATAAATTTAGAATTTATTAAATTGGACATGCATGTCCAGCCTATTACCTTTTGACTCTTTTTAGTTCTCTCTCACCTATTCCCCTCAATGTACATGAGGTTTCTTTAGAAGTGTTATGTAATTGGGTAGAATTAATATTTATGCTAGCGGGAGAGAGGAAAGGGAGAGATTTGTTCTATGAACAAAATGTGTTAAGTATCTATCCGATATCATTATTATTTTATTTATACGCGCCTTATTATGTTTTTAGAATGCATGTTTAAGGGTGTATGATGATGAGACATAACAAAGATAATAATTGGTTGCCAATTACGCGAAAAAACCCTCACATATATTAAGCGTTTTTCCTTCCATTGAGTGATTCTTACTCAAGATCCAAGATTGGCACTGGTTTGTTGGCCAAAGTCAAGACCTTTGCCCTTCGCAGATGTGTTTAAATCATGAAGGCTTTGTTCCATATCGGTGTCTTGTCCAAGTTGTGATTTATTGGCCAAAGTCAAGATCACTTCTTATCCATCGACATCGATTACGAAGCTTTCCAAAGTCAATGGGTCCCGCTTAACTGGAATCATTATGTTTGTTGTGCCAAAGCCAAGGCTTAATTGATTCAGAGGAAAAAAGGTTAGGGAATATATTGGATATATTGGCATATATAAGATATATGTTTCAGACTTGGATGTCCACATACTGGATCTAGGAATTGGATGAGATCCAATTGATCTTAGAGATCTACCTAGTTAAGTATCATACAATTTGTTGGCCAAAGTCAAGATTGTGTGTTATTTACGGGATCCTAGCCCACTAGAAAACAAGGTTTCCCGAGTGCTCCATAAAGGGTTAGAGGCTAGCCGAAAAATAGTGGGAGACAAGTATTAAATTTGCAATATTCGTTTAGTTACTTGCCAATACGCACTCATTTTAAATTTTTCGTCAAATAATTAATATATTAGTTGGACTAATATTTAATCATTGTTTTAATTAAACAGTTGGACTGTATTCAAACTACTTCAATTATAGTTGATTATATAATTGGATTATAGTAATCAATATATTTGAATTAACAAATTTAAATTATTATTGATTATATAGTTAGACTATATAATCATTATATTAAATAGTACCTGAAATCGTTGATTGGATAGTTGGACTATAGCAATCAAGAACTAAAAGATTAGTGTTTAGAACATAATCCTAGGTGAAAATATTTTTAAACGGCTTTACTTTTCAGATTGGGAATAAAATCTCATGATAGTCCTCGGGACCGAGAAGTTACTTTATTTGATAGAGTGACATCTCGAGCCTAAGCCCGGAGTTGAGCAAATAGTAGAACATGATATTTGAAATATTCTTGTGATGATAACTTTAGTGCTTAATCTGTTATGCTTGCCTCGAAGACTCCTTAATTTCTTAGTCAGAACTAAGGATTAAATACATATAGTATGTTAGTGAAATTGAAGGATCTTCATAGATCTATTCTTATATCGTAGAAGTACAAATTGCAATAGAAAACTCTTGGAGAGTTAATGGCTAGACTAAATGAGACAAAGCTAGAGTTTGCAATAGGGCAAGAAGCGAAAGGCGTATCTTACTTCGACATCCCAGAAGGCCAAAGCTTGGCCAAAGGCTTATAGGGTGTGGAAAAATGGGCAAAGGCAAAGTCATTATAATCTTCTGGGAAGACAAAGAAAATATCCCAAGATGTCTGCCTAAACTGTGGCAAACGGGGTCACTAGATGCGTGACTGCCGTATGTTTTATTATAAACATGTTCACTACTAGTATTAAAATTGGATTTTAGATACTAGATGTGGTACATTAAATATGTACTGATATGCAGAATCTGCTAATTAGCAGGATACTGACTTCAGTTGAGATTGATATGCGAATGAAAACGGGACGAGAGTCACTATTTTAACCTTAGAAACCTAAGTTTAGGAACTAACCTTCGGGTGTGTACTTAAATTAGGAAACTGTTAAAATGTAACTAGTTTGACTAGAAACATTATCTCTATATCAGAGTATAATTCATTGCGGATATACCTTTATATTCTAGAACACAAAAGTGTTTCATTTTATAAAGATGATATTGAGATAAACACATTATATGTGAATAACAATATTTATAGTTTGAATATAAATGAATCTCAAACATATGAAATGACAAGCAAATAGCTTAAACTGAATTGATCAGTTGAAACTTAAAAGTGGCATTGTAGTCTGGGACACATCAAACAAGACTCGTATATCCACACTTTTGAAGAGTGGATACTATGATGGATTTGATTCTATTCAAATAATGTCTACGAATATAGTTTATTAGGCAAAATGCCTGAAATACTTTTTACTTAGTAAAAGTGCAAATGCCACCGATCTGTTAGCCCTCGTTCATAGTGACGTTAGTGGGCCCATATCTAACTAGGCCAGAGGTGGATATGAACACTTCGTAACCTTTACGGATGTAGCATCGCGTTATGGTTATGTGTTTCTTGTGAAACACGGATCGGAAACTTTTGATGAATTCAAAGAGTTTCGACACGAAGTAGATAGATAGACCGGCTAAAGTATTAAAACCGTCACGGTTAGACCATGATGGAAAATACTTAAGCAATAAGTTTCTCAAAAACTTGAAAGAGTATAGTATTCTTTCAATGAGGACTCCTCTCGGAATGATAAGGTTAATCATGAGTCGCTCTGAGCTACCATTTCCTTCAAGGGATACGCATAAACAGTACAAAACTTATTTTGAATAAGGTTCCATAAAAATCTGTTTGACATACTTCATATTAGATATGAACAAGAAATAAACTGGGTTTTCTCATTCCTGTAGATTTGGGAATGCTGGGCATACGTTTGGATGATACCAAACTAGAACCCAAATCGGATAAGTGCCTAAGTTGTGGGTTATCCTAGGGTAACCAAAGTATAGTACTTATACAACTCACATGAGAACAATTTAATTGTTGCTCACCATGCGGTTTTCCTAAGAGGAATACCGATATGCAGTGGTAAGTGGGAGGAAAGTAAAACTCGATGAAAATCAGAATAATATTATTCCAGGCACCGATTCCTTAATGGAACACAAATAGTTCTTCAAGGATGAAACTATACCAATAATCTTCGAATACACAAGAACCGCACAAGTCAGAGAGAGTCAGAAAACAACCTAGGAGGTATGGGTTTCTGATCTCACCTCGTAAAGATGTCAATCTTATTGAGGAATACAAACTGACTACGAATGAGGAAGTGATACAAGGTATCGACTCCATATTATGGCAAAGTGCTATGAAGTCCGAAATGAATTCCATGTATACCAACCAAGTTTAGACACTGGTTGTTGTACTAGAAGGCATTGTGCCTATTGGTATTATATAAGTCTTCAAGGAAGACATACATGGAAGGCAACATACCAACGTACTAAGCTGGGCTTGTAGTGAAAAGGTATCGTTATCAACATTGTGTCGATTACGACGAAACCTTTTACATGTTGCCACAGTTAAATCCATTTGGATAATGCTTGCTAATGCTGCATGTTTCATTTATGAAATATGGCAGCTAAATGCCAAAACAGCTTTCCTTAACGGAAACCTTTTGGAGGATGTTTACAACATCCTGACGGTTTTGTCGTACTAAAACAAGCAAACAAGGTTTGCAAGTTAATTCGATCCATGTATGGATTGAAGCAAGCATTAGGTTCTTGGAACTATCATTTTGATGTAATAATAATGGTATATGATTTGATTCAAAACGAAAATGATTCTTGTGTATATAAGGAGGTTAGTGGGAGTGTACTGACAGTGAATGTCCTAAATAATGATGATATATCATTTCTTGGAAATGATATTCCTATAATAAAATCGGTGAAAGCTTGGCTTTCATGAAAATTCTCCGTAGAATACTTGGGAGAAACAACTTTTATTCTAATAACAAAGATCTACTGGGATAGATCTAAAAGTTGTTGACACTCTTCGAGAACTCGTACATTGAAATAAATGTACGCGACCTGGTGTCTCATATGCTTTGAGGACATGGAGTCACAATCAGGCCAATCCAAGTGATAGTCACTGCATTGATGTTAAGAACATCCTTTAGTATCTTAGATGAACTAAGGATGCTTTCTTATACTATGGAGAATGAGAACTTGAAGTAACTGGATTCACTACTGCAAGTTTCCTAACCGATAAAAACGACTATAAGTCGTAATAAAAGGTACTATATAGTTTGAATAACGGAACAATGAGTTGGAAATCTTCCAAGCAAGATACGGTTGCCGAATAAACAAAAAAAGCTGAATATTGCTGCAGCTGAGGCAGCAATAAAAGCCTTTTGGATTGATAATAATCCTAATCAGATTAGGAGTAGTTTATTAGTAGCTGAGCTAAGCTACAACACAGGCTAAAGAATTAATGGTCTCATCTACGATCCATATATATACTTTAAATATTCATCTGATTCGTTCGGATCATACATCATGGTGATGTGATGATCGAATAAATCGCATATGATGATAACAATACAAATCCACTGACGAAAGCATTTTCTCAGCAGAAGTTTGAGCGAACTGTACATAGTTCGTGTGTAGGACACTTGAGTGATTGGCTATAGGCCAAGTGGGAGATTGTTGGACAATTATGACACATAGCATCACTATTTGTACAGATCATGGTGTTGTTGTACAAATTAACTATGTGACAAAGGAAATTGCTCTTTCATCATTTGTAATTAGATTACCAAGATGTATAAATGATAGAAGGTCCTTATGATTAGTTCTGGATTAAGATGATATGAGACAGTATCAATCTACGAAGGTTTAATCATTAAATATCCCTAGTCATAGTATTATCGAGATTGGACATCGATAATTCGGAATAGACTAATATTACACTTGTGCGCGTTGTGGGAGCATAACGACATAGTTCTCATCTATTTGGGTATTAGATACTCATGCAAGTGTCATAGGAGGTTGTGTTTACCGATGGTACGGAAACTGCTTCACTCTGGATAGTCCCCTCGGAATTCCATTGGTAGTATGACTATGTGTCTATGGAAGTCCGAATCAGGGTAGGTGTATTTGATCTTAACTAGAGACTTGCAACGCTAATACTTGCGACAATCAATATACTTTGGTTTTGGTCGTTCAGGGCTTTAAAAGGTTTTGTGTATGCCTCTTCTGGGTATATTGAGAATCGTAGTGTATTGGGTGTGATGTCAAGATTGAAGTATCACTCCAGTCATAGTGGAGGTGATGATCACGTAGGATACGGAACTGGTGCTCTTATATGCTGTAGCTATCGGGATATCATGACTAGGTCATGTTTATCCGATTATAGAGACTAGTTACTGGAGATCCGATATGTGCTTCGTACGGGGCATGCATAATTCCAGCCCCAGGCCTAGCACGTGACATCTGATACTGGATCGCAATACGTATTACTACGTATACTACGGCTGATATGAATTACATATTCCTTTAAGAATGTTTCTGGAGAATTGGGTAGGAACGGTGCTTTGCTAGAAGCCAACCTTGTCTTGTAAATCGGTAAAAACGTAGTACTAGGCACGTACGTGTTCGGATAGTCCGACGACCGGATTTACTGCCAACATATCTGGGGATCTCATGGGTCGCTTCCCGAAGATTCACCGATGACGTATGACTCGCACATAATTAATCTGGGATTAATTAGATGAGAGAGAAAATTAATCTAGAATTAATTACGGAGATATTTTATCTGGGATAAAATATTATTTAAAGAGAGAGAACGATTAATTTGAAATTAATCGATAAAATAATATATTCCATTTATTATACGAAATTAGATTTCGACACGGAATTAAAATTAGATTTTAATTCGGGCGAACGAGTTAATTTAGAATTAATTCGTTAGAGACGTGAATAGAAATTTTTCTAGGCATAATTATTTAATTAATTTTGATTTAATTACGTCGCAATGGAAAATTCATTAATTTGGAATTAGCGAATCCGAGCCTATGATTGTTTGCGGGCCCACTGGAATTTCTAATCTAGTGCGGTCCACAAGTCACTTCAAACTTCAAATCATTAGTCATTCAAGTGATGGATGTCTTGTCACTTTGAGTGATGTGATGCTAGTCACTATTCATGAGTGATGTGAGTTGTTGGAAGGCTTAATAGCCTTGTAACTTTTTGGAAAAGAGTGAATTTGTATTTGTTTTTTGAAAATCAAATACCATATACACAACACACAAACACCACTTCTCTTCATCTCTCTCAGTCCCATTCGGCCAAGGGCCAAATTCTCTCATTCTCCATTTTTTACAATGCCGAGAGTTGGAAGGAGAAAATGTGAAGATTTGTTGCAATGTTTCACAAGTGCTAGCACACATTTGGAGTCTTACAAAGGTGATAGGGAAACAAACCCTTGAGCATGGAATCCTTTCCCAAGATTGGAGCTTGACCAAAAATCATGGAGCACACAAGGAGGCCATTACCGAAACCAACAAAGAAGGAAGCTTGGAGCAGAATTTTTGTGTTCGTCGCATCCAAAAGCTGATCAAAGTAGGCAATTTCGCAACTTAACTTTGTCTTATTCACAATTATAAATGCTTAAATCGATCTTGGTTTGAACTTAGAAACCCAACACATATGAGGCTCATCATTGGGCTTTATGCAAAAATGCAGTGTCTACAACGACCAATAGCTTACTTTAGTGAGAAGCTGAATGGAGTAGTTTTGAGGTACCCCGCATATGACAAGGAGTTTTATGCGCTAGTGAGAGCCATTGAGACTTTGCAGCATTATCTGTGGCCTCGAGAGTTTGTGATACATAGAGATCATAAATCATTGAAGCATTTGGAGGGCCAAGGTAACCTGAACAAACGACATGCACGATAGTTAGAGTTTGTTGAGACATTTCCATATGTAATCCACTACAAACAAGGTAAGGAAAACTTTGTCGCCAATGCACTATTGCGAAGGTATGCTTTACTTACTTCATTGAGTGAAAGAATGCTTGGGTTTGAATTTATTAAAGAACTTTATGCTAGTGATACTGACTTTAGTAATATCTATGCTACATGTGAGAAGTCTACCTTTAGTAAATTCTACCAACATGTTGGGTTTCTATTTATAGAGAATAGGTTATGCATTCTTGTTTGTAGTATGCGTGAGTTGTTAGTTAGGGAAGCGTATGTGGGAGGTTTAATGGGGCACTTTGGCATTGCTAAGACCTTATGGGTATTGAGAGAAAATTTTATTGTCCTAAAATGCGGAGAGATATTGAGCGTTTGTGTGATAAATGCTTGACTTGTAAAAAGGCTAAATCTAAGGTTATGCCTCATGGGTTGTACACACATTTGCCAGTAACTAGTGAGCCGTGGGTGGATGTATCAATTGACTTTATATTGGGTTTACCTAGGACTAGGCATGGTAGGGATTCCATCTTTGTAGTGGTTGATAGGTTCAGTAAGATGGCACACTTTATAGCATGTCATAAGACTGATGATGCCACTAACATTGCCGACTTATTATTTAGGGAGCAGTACGGGTCCATGGAATTCCATGGAGTATAGTTTTAGATCGTGATGTTAAATTCCTTAGTCACTTTTGTAATGTTTTATAGGGTAAGTTAGAAACTAAACTTTTGTATTCTACTACTTGCCACCCCCAAACTGATGGGCTGACCGAAGTGGTTAATAGGACTTTGACTCAGTTATTGCGTACTATTATCACTAAGAACTTAAAAACTTGGGAGAATTGTTTGCCTTTTATTGAATTTGTATATAATCGTAGCATTCATTCTTCTGCATCTTATTCACCATTTGAAATTGTTTATGGTTTTCAGCCACTAACTCCATTAGATTTGTTACCATTGCCTGTTGACGAGCATGCATGGTTAGATGGAAAAAGGAAAGTTGATTTGGTGAAACACAAACATAAGAAAGCAAGAGAGCACATACAGCGGAAGAATGAGCAGTATGTTTCTCATATAAATAAGGAAAGAAAGCGTGTGGTATTTCAACCTGGTGATTGTCTTTCGGTACACATGCGCAATGAGATATTTCCTGAACAGCGTAAATCCAAGCTACAACCGAGAGGGGATTGTCCATTTCAAATCATGGAATGGATTAAGGATAATGTGTACAAGCTAGATTTACAAGGTTAGTATAATGTGTCTGCTACATTTAATGTTTCTGACTTAACTCTTTTTGATGCAGGTGCAGATTCGAGGTCGAATCCTTTTCAAGAGGGAGTGAATGACACGAATCCAGCCACTCAAGGAACATTAGATCTCATGACCAACAATATGGTAGAGCCTTTGCAAGTGCCATCAGGGCCAATCATACGCCAAAGAGCTAAGAAGATCAGAGACGCAATGGCGGGACTAGCACAGAATGCCATGATCGAGTGTGACAGACAACTATAGGGCATAATGGCAACACATGAGGGCTTCTATGGAGTGGGTCCAAAGCTATTTCACTTGACGCAAGTAATACTAGATTAACGCACCAACAATTCGGAAGTCAAAAACCTTTTGAAAAATCAAGCAGAATCCATTCCAACACCAAATATTAGGCCAAGACAAGACTTATTAGGCTTCAAAACACATCATTAAGTCTAAATACATAAAGGCCACGAATTTTGGGGATATGTTTTTTTGTCTATGAGACAATTTAGACATGTCTTTGAAAAACTTGCCACATTTGTTGGATTTTTATGGTTTTGTTGTTTTTCCTTTTGTTGAATTTTTTTTGCAAAGTTATTGATAACTTTAGCCACCATGTTTGACATTTATGTTATGTTGTCTAGATTATTAAATGATTATTAAGGGCATAGCCTTTAAAGAGCTTTTAGTTAGCAAGTTAGGATGTTTTGGTATTTTTACACCTACTCGGCTTTCTTTCATTGTACTATATATTGTAACATTTCTTTCTTAATGAATTAATCATCCAATTTCGAAAATTAGCTTCATTTGAAAGCTTGGCTTTGTCCCAAAATTGCTTAAGGGAGGGATTCCCCTTATTCCATGCAATCGACTTATCTAAGGCGTGGCAACCTTAGTGGCGTCTCCGTTCTAGCAGAACACTACAAGGATTCATCTTAAGGGTTCTCAAAGACAAGTTCTTTGTGGGTCTTTTTTTTGGCCTTGGAAGGATTTTGTTGGTACAAAATAAAATTCTCGGTGCTTGGGGTTCTATCCGTTGTGAGGGGTTTGCTTGGCCTTAAACATCCAAGTGAGTTCCGCGTCACTTATCCCAATATCGGACCACCTAGTGTCCAGTATTACTAGAAGACTATTCTAAGGTCTATGTCATACTTAGTAATCTATACATCAATCTAATACGCATAATTACAATACCAATAATAAGGTATGAAATGAAAAAATAGTTATTTTTATTAATAAATAATAAAATGTATAATTCAGATTGGCACTCCAAGCACCAACTCCAACAGTTCGGTCCACCAGGTCAAGTGAGAGTCAGAGTTTAGTTCAGTCAGAGGCAAGAAAAGTCATGTAACATACATGTTGTATAGTAAAGATAACATATGTAATGCATTATAGGTGGCCACTGTCAGAGTTGTAATGTGTAATAAAATTGAGTTCTTAGCATTAAAAGTGTTATGCATTTATGTTGATGAGTTGGACAATGGTCTCATGCATGAGTTTATATATGAAATGAGATTACAATCGTCAAAAAATCAGAGGCTCAGGGGATAGTACGACATATTCCCTACTGGTAACATCTCATAGATTGAGGATGTTACATCTAAATAGATATATGTTTTAGGATATAATTCTGTAGAGAGAATAGTTTCTTATGCAGTAAAGATTGACATGAATTGGTTCACGTCTCGAGATTCTTCACTGGCATTAAGAAAACCCCATTAGGTATTTATTTATATGATAATGACGTTTCTTGGCTTTATTAACCTTTAGAGGTCACGTGTCTGACATTATTTGCTAATCAATTATTTATAATTGATGTGAATAGTTGAAGGCAAATTATAAAGATAAAGAAATGAGATATGTATAGTTGTGTGTAGAGAATATCGATTCTCACAATACGACAACTATAGGTATTGGATACCAAATCTCTCATATAGTTATTTGAAATATTGTGTAATGAATATTTTGTTATTTAATATCAGAACTTGCGACTATTGGATAATTACTTGTTCTATATAAACAATTGACATATATTTTAATACGACTAGTAGTGTCATTGACGAAGAGATAAACATTAAGAAAAATATTATGTAAAGTAAATAACTTAGAACAATGTTTTATGAGATTTTATCACTTAAGCATTATATGCTTATTTCGTATGGTAAAGGATGGTCTGATACGAGATCACACCACATATCCTTATAAATTTATTAAATATTATTTAACCAATTATTGTCATTGGACGATAAGATTTATTAAACTTATACATTATTCTAATTTTATTCAATAAATATGATTTTTACTCAATAATATTCTTCTATGATTCCATCGTGATGGAATTGGTTTGTGGGAGGAATCGAATCTTATAGGATTTGATTTGATTTGTTTAATATTGAGTGATACCGAATTAGTTTCAATGCTCTTGGGGATATGCTATAGTAACACTAATTCATCATTTTAATTAAGATTTCATTAATTTCTACAGTTACATATATAATATATATAAGTAGAAAATTATAATCTTGAAAAGTTTGAGATTTGAATATTTCTTTTGTATGATGGTTATATAATTGAAAGTACTTGCGCCTCAGAGGTACAAGTAAAATGTTTATCATTTATACTATTTAATAAAATATTGTGTTCTATTTGATACAATATATTTTATACGATCCCGAGTAATAAAATTATTTTATTACTCGTGTGTAACATCAGATGTTGATAATTATAGAAAATTCTTGACTTATTGAAGTCTAATGTGTGAGTGATAAATTATAAATGGAACTATATAATTAATAAGATGAAAAGACCCTTAGACATCTTCCATATAAGTCCAATAGGATGTCAGAATCATTCGCGAAGTATTTGATACTTAATAATTTGATTATTTCTTATCGAAGAAAATTATCCTATAACTTATAATGGAAGTGATATTTGATATCATATCCACAAGTTAGCATTGAATCATAGATTTAAGATTGTTCGTAGCTAACTATAGGGGTTTTAAGGCAGTATTACTGGGTAATGCAGCAGAACGTAAAAAAAAATTCAAAATTTTCCGATTTCAATAATTTCTTTTGGGTAATTAAAGTAAACTAATTTATTTGAATTAATCAATACTCAAAAATTCAGTTTTACCCAAAATCCAGAATTTTAACCATATTACCGTGAGGCCCACAAAGTCTGTATTTTGATTATTTTAGTCCTAATTTGACAAATACAAGATTATGTGATTTCCAATCACAACCAAAATAATTTATACATGTCACACACATTAAAATACAACTCATAACCGAAATTCACAATTTTCTTGAAATTGCCTTGAGCCCCCAATATATTGAACTTTGATAATTTTTGTCTAAATTTGTCAAAATAAGCTTAAATGATTTACAATCAATTCCAAAATGATTTATATATCTTATATACATCAAAATACAACACATATATGAAAAGTCCCAATTTTGGTTTAGGTTAAAAAATCTTAATTTCTCAAATTAACAAAATTAATCAAAATTAATACAATCAAATATTTTAATCTAAACAATATAACACCAAACAAGTCTCATCATTTTGAAACAACTCAAGAAAAATTCTAGGTCATCAATGAGTGGCCCAACAACTCTAGAATGGCAACAAGATCATCAAATGATCAAAAGAAAGCTTATACACTATTTACAAGCTTACTTTAAATACATACATGCAAACATCTTTCATTTAAACTTCCAACACACTTAATAGAAAACCAAGAGAGTAGAAGAAACTTCCAATCATCACATGTTGTAGATAAGAATTATAGAAATATTTTTCTATTTGGTGGAAAGTAGAAAAAACTTATAAATCTTGAAGTTTTCTTCACTATTCTTCTTAAAGCTTCACTTTTTTCTCTCAACTTTCTTTTGTAATATTTGGAGGCTTAACCTAAAGTGTGAAGCAAATGAAAAAAAACCTTATATATGTTTAGGGCTAGGCCGAAAATTACAAGGAAAAAAAATATTTTTTGATTTTTAAGAAATTAAAGAATCAAAAATCAATTTGACAACATTTATCGTAAATGTAAAATGTCAACATTTTACACTTAATCATTTCCTTATATAAATATCAACTTAGATATTTTTGATTTCAATTATTTTAATTATTTAACATTAAATAATTACTTAAATATAAATATTTAAATATATGTATTATATTTACTTTAAATAATCAAAAAAATATATATTAATGATATATGTCAAATATCATAATTTGACAATTAACTAATATGTATTTAACAAAATTATATATAAATACAAATACACATTAATTAGGAAAGAACCAAATGGTCTCTATGCATGTATCTTTCATTTAACCATTAAACGATTTATAAATAATCATATTATTCATAAAAGTTGCCTTAGTGCTCTACGAGTATATTTCATTAGTGAGACTCTCTAAGTTTAGGCATATCTGCCACAAAAAATAATTTCGTGTCCATAATCTACCCACCCGTAAATTATGACGAACACAGATAAATTCACCGTACCATACAAGTCGAGGTCATTGCATATGTATAATCCCTCCGACACAGGTATCCAGATTATTCCAGAGATATAGATATAATCACGTCGACGTTTCTATTAGCTATCTCTTAATAACACTAAGAACTCACTTCTATAGTGTACCACGGGCCCATGGATTTAACAAATTGCTAATTCCATATTGAATACTAATGCTATGTACACAGAGCTGACGGATTATATCTTGACACACACATGATATCCCGAGGATTAGTCCCCACCCAATGAACAAACAGAGGTCTTACCTAAATAGGTTGATGACGTGACTGCCATCAATGTGTGGAGGATATCTCATATATCCACAAAGGTATCTCAAGTCAAAGAATCACTCTACCCACTGCAGTGGGCGTAGTCTGTTGGACAATTATGACCCATAGCATCACTATTTGTACAGATCATGGTGTTGTTGTACAAATTAACTATGTGATAAAGGAAATTACTATTTTATCATTTGTAATTAGATTACCAAGAAGTATAAATGATAGAAGGTCCTTATGATTAGTTCCGGATTGAGATGATATGAGACAATATCAATCCACGAAGGTTTAATCATTAAATATCCCTAGTCGTAGTATTATCGAGATTGGACATCGATAATGCAGAATAGACTAGTATTACACTTGTGCGCATTGTTGGAGTATAACGGCATAGTTCTCATATATTTGGGTATTGGATATTAATGCAAGTGTAATAGGAGGTTGTGTTTACCGATGGTACTGAAACAGCTTCACTCTGGATCGACCCCTCAAAATTCCATTGGTAGTATGACTATGTGTCTATGGAAGTCCGAATCAGGGTAGGTGTATTTGGTCTTAACCTAAGACTTGCACCGCCAATACTTACGGCAATCAATATACTTTGTTTTGGTTGTCCAGGGCTTTAAGCGGTTATGTGTTCGCCACTTCTGGGTATATTGAGAATCGTAGTGTATTGGGTGTGATGTCGAGATGGAAGTATCACTCCAGTCATAGTGGAGATGATGATCACGTAAGATACGGAATTGGAGCTCTTATATGCCACAACTATCGGGATATTATGACTAGGTCATGTTTATCCGATTATAGAGACTAGTTACCAAAGATTCGATATATGCTTCGTACGGGGCAGACACAATTCCAGCCCCAGGCCTAGCATGTGACATCTGATACTGGATCGCAATACGCAATACTACGTATACTACGCCTGATAAAGATTACATATTCCTTACTAATACTGACGTGGGCCTCAACCATGGGATTCATTCCAAAACTGCTGAAAAAGTGGGCCTCGACCCTGGGATCCATTCCCGAAGCTGCTGGTATGGTGGGCCTCAGCCCGGGGATTCATTCCAAAACTCTGAAAATGTGTGCCTCGACCTTGGGATTCATTCCTAGATTCATTCCAAAACTCTAACGATATGGGCCTCGACCATGTGATTCATTACCGGATTCATTCCAAAACTCTGACGATATGGCCTCGACTCTAGGATTCATTACAAAACTCTGACGATGTGGGCCTCGACCCTGGGATTCATTCCAAAACTCTGACGATGTGGGCCTCGACCCTGGGATTCATTCCCGAAGACTGGTGATAATGCGGGCTTCGCCCCCTAGGATTCATTCCTGAAACTGATGATGCTATGTTGTTGTTTATGGTTAGCTTGCATTTGTTGCTTTCTCCTTTTCTTTAAAACCCGTGAACAAAACAAAACAAAGATTGCGTGTATATGACGTGTATGCATGCATGTATGAATGTGTTTTCTATTCCGATGGGTTAGGTCTTCTTGTGCTTTTTGGTGCTTCTTGCCTATAAAAGTCTTTGATCGCCCCCTGGGTCTGCTTGCAATTTCCTTCTGCCAGTTCTCTTGTGGTGATTTATTGGTTCTCTTTTGTCTCATGGCTCAAGATCTCGTTGTTTCACTTATTTTCGGGGTGGTAGACTGGTCGCCTCCAGTCTTGGTTTAGCTTTATGCTCTCCGCTGTTTGCACTTGGTCAAGGTGAACCACATGGTGGGGCTTTCCATAACATCATACTATATCAAATGTTACGAAATAGTCCCAATAGTTACACATATTATCGTCATCAAAGAATGCCCGGTATTGAAACTAGAGAACCTTCAAAACATTCAACGCAACTCAAATCCAAGTCTTTCAATAAATGATCTAAGCCAGACTCAAAGTGTGTGTGTGCAAAGGTTCTTTCACAGCTTGATCCTTAAGTAAGCCGACTCAATGATTTCGTTTCAAAAATCAGGATCGATGTGTGAAACCAACCTAGATGTCTTAGTTACGCTATGCAATTGCTTTTCCGAGCTCAATGTGGTATGATTTTCTTTCTCTTTTGTCTCTTTGGTTTTTTCTTTTCATTTTGAACTTCTTTTTTTCATTTCTTTTTTTTTTCTTTTTTTTCTGCCTTCATTTTTTTAACACACATACCCTTTAAGGTAGCATTTCTCCTCATGGTGGTCCTAATACTCGCCCATGGGTAGCTTCACGCTTATCGGTTATAGGTGGTTCAATTCTTTAGAGACTTTTCTTTCATTTTCAACCATACCACACATCATAACATAAGCAAATCAAGATAGACATCTAAGCAAACGGTCATTCACCAACCTACAATTTCTTCAACTAGTCACCTTGCCAACTACTCAGGTTTTCACCGCTAAGAACATGTAGTGAAGTGCTTATGAGTCTAACATAGATCAATCACTCAAAGTATCAGATAAAAGCACATCAAGAGTTTATCGTTTCTAAGATTTCTCCCAAAAGCAAATGATTTCATCATTGGACTTATGTCTAACTATCAAGGAAAAAAAACAAACATTTTTTTTCTTTTTATTCTTTTTCTCTCTTTTTCTTTTTTTTCTTTTCATTTTTTTTTCATTTTCAATTTTTTTGGGCCCACCATGGTCTTTCTATCCTTACTTTTTTGTTCCTCAGTTTACTTATCCGGATATCCATGTTTGCTAAACTCTTCTTTGACAAGTCTTTTTTTTCTCTAACCCAACAGATTTATAATATGGATTTTAAGACACAGACGGTTAGCATGATGCGTGTATGCATGAGATGCATGTGATATAGAATATATATGTCGGCCCATTATCATTTTGAAGCATTCAATCATACTATTGCGCGGTGCAAACTTGTCCCAGTTGAAAAGGCCCAACAGGTTTACACTTTTGCGATAACATGGCTAAACAACTTCAAATGATAAAAGGCCTAAATACAAAATGGCCCATCGGCATTTTAGAAGCTTTTGGCCCAATTACCATAAAGCACAGACTCGGTCTAGTTTAAATGGCCCAACAAGCCCATACCTCATGTCAAAAAGTCAAATTGAATCCAAATGACGATGGTCCTAAACGCAAACATAAAGGAATAATCTCTATTAGTCCTACAACTACAGTTCACACACGGGTTTATAGGGGTACGGACAAAGGCTCTCGTCGACGAAGGTTGCCCACAACTAGGTCTCCCCACTCAAGGGTCTGAGTGACCAAGTGAGAGCACATTTTTTATACACTAAGATACGTGTCGAGTTATGGTGTGTGACTGACTGTCAAATGGATTTCCCATTATAGATTCCGTAGAGGGAGGGCGGAGCGAACTCTCTTAGAAACCCAAGCATCTTAGGGTTCTGGGAAACCCAAGGAAAAATCCCAAGATGTATGTTTGTAGTGCGGGAAGCGGGGTCACTGGAAGCGTGACTGCCATGAGTACAAGGCACACATGAAGGAAATTAAAGCGGGCAAGGCACCGGCTTCAGGTATGTTTGTTATAGAAATAAACATATCTACTACTAGTTTTAAAATTGGATTTTTGATTCTGGTTGTGGAACTCATATATGTACTGATGTGCAGGATCTGCGGATTAGCAGGAGACTGGCCTCAGGAGATATTGACCTCCGTATTGGAAATGGGACACGATTTGCCGTTTTGGCCGTGGGCACTTATGTCTTGAACTTATAAACTGTTATTTATACCTAGTTTGACTAGGAATATTATATCTGTATCTATGTTAGCCCAATGTGGCTATACTTTTGTATTTAGAAACACCGGTTGTTTTATGTATAAAAATGATATGAAAATTTACACTGCTGATGCAAATAATGGTCTTTATATTTTGAATATAAATCAATCGCAAACATATAATGTAACAAACAAAAGGCTTAAAGTAAGTAACAAAGATGAAACTTATATGTGGCATTGTCGTCTGGGACACATTAACAAGACTCGCATATCCATACTTTTGAAGAGTGGGTACTTGGACGAATTTGATCCAAATTCATATGACGTCTGTGAATCTTGTTTATTAGGCAAGATTCCTAAATCACCTTTTAGCGGCAAAGGTGCACGTGGCACCGAACTGTTAGCCCTTGTTCATAGTGACATTTGTAGGCCCATCTCTAGCCAGGCTAGAGGTGGATATGAATACTTCGTAACCTTTACGAATGATACATCGCGTTATGGTTATGTGTATCTTATGAGACACAAGTCGAAAACTTTTGAGAAATTCAAAGAGTTTCTTCACGAAGTAGAAAAACAGACCGGCAAAAGTATTAAGACATTACGGTCGGACCGTGGTGGCGAATACTTAAGCAATGAGTTTCTTGATTACTTGAAAGAATATGGTATTCTTTCACAATAGACTCCTCTAGGAACACCACAATTAAATGGTGTGTTCGAATGGAGAAACCGAACTTTGTTAGACATGGTAAGATCAATGATGAGTCGCACAGAGCTACCTATTTCCTTCTGGGGATAAGCATTGAACAATGCAACACTTATTTTGAATAAGGTTCTGTGAAAGTCTGTTCAACAGACTCCGTATGAAATATGGACAGGAACAAAATTGGGTTTCTCATTCCTAAAGATTTGGGGTTGCTGGGCATACGTCAAACATTTCGAAAGTACCAAACTTAAACCCAAATCGGATAAATGCCTATTTGTAGGATATCCTAGGGAGACCAAAGGATATTACTTCTATCACCCACAAAAGAACAAAATATTTTTTGCTCTACATTCGGTTTTCCTTGAGAAGGAATTCATAAATGCAGTGATAAGTGGGAGGAAAGTAGAACTCGATGAAAATCGGACTGATACAATTCCTGGCACAGAATCTTTAATGAAACATGAACAGTCCATCAGGGATGAGACTGTTCCATTATCTTCGAATACATAAGGATTGCGTAGGTTGGAGAATGTCAGAAAACAACTTGAGAGGTATGGGTGTATGATCTCACCTCATGTGGATATTAATCTTATTGAGGAAGACGAGCCGGCTACGTATGAGGAAGTGATACAATGTATCGACTCCGGTTTATGGAAAGATTCCATCAATTCCGGAATGGATTCCATGTACTCCAACCATTTTTGGACATTGGTTGATGCACCAGAAGGCGTAAAGCCTATTGGTTGCAAATGTGTCTTCAAGAGGAAGACCGACATGGATGGAAACATATAAACGTACAAAGCTAGGCTTTTAGCAAAATGGTATCGTTAACGACATGGTGTCGATTACGACAAAACTTTTTCAACTGTTGCAATGATTAAATCCATTCGGATAATTCTTGCTATTGCTGCATATTTCAATTACGAGATATGGTAGATGGACGTCAAAACCGCTTTACTTAACGGAAACCTTTTGGAGGATGTTTATATGCAACAGCCTGACGGTTTTGTCATACCAAGACTTGCAAACAAGGTTTCTAAGTTAAATCGATATATTTATGGATTGAAGCAAGCATCGCGTTCTTGGAACCAACGTTTCGATGAGATCATAAAAGAATATGATTTCGTTCAAAACGAGGATGATCCTTGTGTATATAAGAAGTTTAGTGGGAGCGCACTGACATTTATTGTCCTTTACGTTGATGATGTTTTGCTTATTGGCAATGACATTCTCATGTTAACATCGGTGAAAGCTTGGCTTTCATTAAAATTCTCCATGCATGATCTGTGAGAAGCAGCCTTTATTCTTGGAATAAAGATCTACGGGATAGATCTAGAAAGCTGCTTGGACTCTCCCAGAGCACGTACATTGACAAAGTGTTGAAGAGATTCAACATGGATCAGTCCAATAGGGGACTGTTGCTAGTGTCACATGGCGTCACTCTATCTAAGGACATGTGTCCTACAACTCAAGATGAGAGAGACAACATGAGTTGGATACAGTTCGCCTCTGAAGTCGGATCGATCATGTATGCCATGATATGTACGCGACCTGATGTCTCATATGCTTTGACCATGTGTAGTCGCTATCAGGCCGATCCAGGTGATAGTCCCTGAATGACGGTTAAGAATATCCTAAAGTATCTTAGATGAACTAAGGATGCTTTCTTAATCTATAAAGATGGAGAACTTGAGGTACTGGGTATACCGATGCAAGTTTCCAAACCGATAAAGACGACTGCAAGTCGCAATCCGGGTACATATTTTGTTTGAATAATGGAGCAGTAAGTTGGAAATCTTTCAAGTAAAAGACTGTTACCGATTCAACAACAGAAGCAGAGTATATTGCTGCAGCTGAAGTAGCAAAAGAGGTAGTTTGAATCCGTAAATTCCTAATTGGATTAGGAGTAGTTCCGTTAGCAGCTGAGCCCGTTCAATTGTATTGTGACAATAACGGGGCTATAGCGTAGGCTAAGGAACTGCGGTCTCATCAACGATCCAAGCATTTTCTTCGTGTTGGTTTTTATTAAGGTCCCAAGATCAAACAAGCAATGAAAATAATGCGTGAATACACCAACGAAGATAGCGGAATACTTACATTGGTCGGTTGAGTCGATTTGAAGATGATTCAAGCCAAGAAACTCACTGTTTGGAGGCGCCACTGCAGCAGATTTGCTCACTGGTTTGAGCTCATTCGGGTTTCAAAACGGAGCTCCAAACTCCGTCGGATGAGTCCCGCCTCATTGGTGAACCTCCCTAACACCTTCGCAATATACACAAGTGTGCTAGCACTTGATTTCATCAAATGAAAATCACTCATCCCTTCCCTATAAGTCACGCCAAGACTGGTATGAAACCAGTGAAGAAGAGCTTCAAAATGGCGTGAGGAGAAGAAAGAAAAGGGTGAGAGAGAGAGATGGAAAAAGTGAGTGAGACTTCTAAAGCATTTACCAAAAAATGCATTATATATTTTCCAAGAAAATATGCTAAAACCATTTACCAAATCATTTATCAAATAAAATAAAATGGTAAAAGTTATTAGCTTGTCACTATTCCACCAACACCCATCACTATTCATAGTCACTTTTATTAAAGTGACTTGATGTGTGTCATTCCATCAATCAATCAATCAAGTCAATCAATCACTCAAAGTGACTTTTGATTTGACGCTTGATGTGACTTGCGTCGCCGCACTCGAATTCGAAATACGAATGCGCTCGCAATCACACACGGGCTCGGGTTCGCTAATTCTCAATTAGCGAATTTTCCGTCGCGTCGTAATTAAACGATTACGCCTAGCGAATTCACTATTCACGTCGCTAACAAATTAATTCTAAATTAATTCGTTCGCCCTAATTAAAATCTAATTTTAATTCCGCGTCGAAATCCAATTCGTTTAATATATCGAATATATTAATTTAATCGATTAATTCCGAATTAATCGTTATCTCTCTCTCAAGACGATATTTTATCCTAGATGAAATATCTCAGTAATTAATCCCAGATTAATTTTCTCTTTCTTCTATATAATCCCAGATTATTAATGAGTGCGAGTTATGCGTCATCGGTGCATTATCGGGAAGCGACCCATGAGATCTCCGGATAATTAGGCAGTAAATACGGTCGTCGGTGTGCCCGAATCACGTACGTACCAAATACTACGTTCTACCGATTTACGAGACATGGTCGGCTCCTAGCAAAGCACGATGTCTACGAAATTCTCCGGACATATCCTTTTAAGAATATTAAGATCTGTATCAAACGTAGCATACAATTGTATTGTATTGCGTACATCGATCCAGTATGTCTGAAGTGACACTTCCATCTTGACATCACACCCAGTGCACTACGATTCCTGATAAACCCAGAAGAGGTGAACACAGAACCAGTTAAGATCCCCAACCACCAAAACCAAAGTTTACCGATTGTCGCAAGTACTAGCGATGCAAGTCTCAGGTTAAGACCATATACACCTACCCTGATGCGGCTCCCATAGACACGCAGACATACTACCAATGGGATTCCGCGGGGTCTATCCAGAGCGAAGCTGTTTCCCGTACAATCGGTGAAACACGACCTCCTATCGCACTTGCATAAGTATCCAATACTTATATATATGAGAACTATGCCGTTGTGCCTTCACAACGCACACAAGTGCAATACTAGCCTATTCTGCATTATCGATGTCAAGTCTCGATAATACTACGGCTAGGAATATTTAATGATTAATCCTTTGTGGACTGATACTGTCTCATATCATCTCAATCCAGGAACTAATCATAGGGACCTCTCTTCATTTATATATCTATGGTGATCGAATCACAAATGATGAGAGTGCAATTTCCTTATTACATAGTTAATTTGCTACAACAACACAATGATTTGTGCAAATAGTGACGCTATGGGTCATATTATCCAACAATCTCCCACTTGGCACATAGCGAGTCACTCAAGTGTCCAACACCCGAACTATGTATGGTTCGCTCAAATTGCTGAGAAAAGGTTTTCCTCAGCGGATTTTTTTGATTATCCTTTGACGCGATTTATACGATCATCACATCGCCACGATGTATGATCCGAATGAATCAGATGATATAGAAGTATATATCTGGATCGTCGATGAGACCTTTAATTCCTTAGTATGTGCTGACGCCTAGCTCAGCTGCTAACAGAATTATATCTAATCTAATTAGATTTATTTCAATCCAAAAGACTTCTATTGCTGCCTCAGCTGCAGCAATAATCCGCATTTGTTGTTTATTCGGCAACAGTTATCTTGCTTGGAAGATTTCCAGCTCACTGTCCCGTTATTCAAACTTTATAGTACCGTAGTATTTAATCGTTTGGAAACTTGCTGCAGTGATCCCAGTCACTCAAGTTCTCCTTCTCCATAGTTTAAGACAGCATCTTTAGTTCTCTGAGATACTAACAGATGTTCTTAATTTCAATCCAGTGACTATCACTTGGATTGACCCGATTGTGACTCCATATGCTCGAAGCGTATGAGACACCAATACAAGTACATTTTAAATGTACAATTTCTCAGAGAGTGTTAACAACTCCAAATCTATCCCAGTAGATCTTTATTCCTTGAATAAAGGTTGTTACTCTCCAGAATTCTATGGAGAATTTCTATGAAAGAATATCTATGAAAGCCAAGCTTTCACCAATTGCTTTATGGGAATTTAACTGTAGTGCGCTCCCACTAACCTCCTTATATACACAAGAATTATTTGTTTTGAGTCAAATCATAAACCATTATGATTATTTCAAAACGACAGTTCCAAGAACTTTATGCTTGCTTCAATCCAAACATGATTGAATAATCCGCAAACCTTGTTTGTCGGTTATACAAAATCGTCAGAATGTTATAAACATTCTCCAAAAGGTTTCCTTTTCAGGAAAGCGATTTTGATTTACAACTGACATATTTCATAAATGAAATATACAGTTATCAACAAGCATCTTCAAAATGGATTTACCATGGCAACAAGCAAAAGGTTGAACCGTTATTAACACGATGTTGATAACGATACCTTCCGTCAAAAGCCTAGCTTTGTACGTAGGTATGTTGCCATCCATGTATGTCTTCCTTGAAGACATTTAATGTACCAATAGGTACAATGCCTTGTGGTACAACTAGTATCCAAAATAGTTGTTATACATGGAATCCATTTCGGATTCATGGCACTTTGCCATAATAGGTAGTCGACACATCGTATCACTTCCTCAAAACGTAGTCGGATGGTACACCTCCATAAGATTGACATCTTTATGAGGTTAGATCAGAAACACATACCCTAGGTTGTTTTTTGACTTTATCCGATCTACGAAGTTCTTGTGTATTTGAAGATTAATGGTACAGATTCATTATTGATGAACTGTTTGTGTTTCATTAAGGACTTCGTGCCTTGAACAGTATTACACCGATTTTCATCGAGTATCACTATCCTCCCACTGACCACTGCATATCGGTATTCCTCTCAGGAAAACCGCATGGTGAGCAACAATCACATTGTTCTCATGTGAGATTTACAAGTACTATACTTAAGGTTTCCATTAGGATAACCTATATTGGAACTTATCCAATTTGGGTCTTTTAGTTTGGTATCATCCAAACGTTATGCCTGGCATACCCA